>CM077153.1:232675214-232839954 GCA_039583875.1 Platanthera guangdongensis | reverse complement strand
GATTGCTGGTGTATACATAGATATAACTCTGAGATAAAATCTGATTGCTGCCTTAAAAAGTTAAAAAGATTAAGTCACTATTCACCCCCCCCCCCTCTAGGTGTTTAGGTACTATATCTTTCAAGTGGTATCAAGCGAGGTTACTCAAAAGAGACATAACTGTCTGAGTAGATCCTGTTGGCAGATTCAGTCTAAGTAAGTACAGAATCAAGAAAATCAAGAACCATGGGTTCCTCTGAGAATCACAAGGAATTGGGATCCATGAAGTTACCCTTATGTAGAAAAGAGATCTTTGGTATCTGGAAGGAAAGGGTGAGACTTTTTATGGAAGCCTCAGACCCTAGGATTTATATCATAGTAAAAGAAGGGCCATATGTGCCCATGAAGGTGTCAGTCTTAGATGTAAATCAGAGGACACCTAAGGATTTCTCTGAAATGACAAAGGATGAAATAGTTCTAGCCACTATGGATAAGAGGGCTCAGAACATCATAGTAAGTGCCATAGATGATGTAACTTTTCAGAATCTGATACACTGTAAGACAGCTAAAGAAATGTGGGATACTCTTATTGTGTATATGGAGGGTTCTGAAGAAGTGAGGCAAGACAGAAAATCCTTGCTAAACCAAGAATATGAAAGTTTTAGACAAGGTAAGGCTGATAGCATAACTGAGTGCTATAAGAAGTTCTACAGGATTGTGAATGAGCTCATGTCCTATGGCAGAGAGTTCAGTAATTATGAACTCAATGATAAGTTTCTAAGGTCCCTAACAAAAGATTGGGACACCAAGATCTGTGTCATTAGGGAAATGGCAAAGTTGGGAGAAATTCCTCCACCAACACTATTTGGCAAACTGCTGTCCTATGAAATGCAGTTAATGGTAAGGAAAGAAGAGGAGAAATCAACAAGAAGTGAACATAAGGAAAGGACAGTGGCCTTCAAATCAGAAGCCCCCAGAAAGTACAGGAGTAAGTCACCAAATCCACCTCCAAAGGTTGCTGAAACTGAATCAGATGAGTCAGTCAGCAGAAAATCTGAAAGCAGTGAAAGTGATGAGGACTTTGCTGCCTTCACATGACATTTCCAGAAGTTCTTAAAGAAGAAACAGTGGAGGACCAGGCCATCTACTTCCAGGAGAAAAGAATAGTATTAGAAGAAAAAAGTCTTCAAAGAAAGACAGGAAAAGACTAAGTCTAGCAAAGCAACTCTTCAAAAATAGTATGCTATTGCTGTAATAGACAAGGCCATGTTGTTGCAGATTGTCCAGAAAAAAAGGAAGGAGTCTAGTGACAAGAAAAGGACTCAATACAAGGGCAAGAAAGAAAAGTCTTTTGTTGCCAAAAAGGACAAGAGCCTGTCAGATTTATCTTCATCAGAAACTGAGTCAGATGCTGAGGCATATATAGGACTGTTTGCTGAAGAAGAAGAAGAAGAGTTTATTCAGATCATGAACTCTATTTATGAACAAGAGGACAGTCAGTGCCAAGGACTAATGGCATTGACAGAAAGTGACAAAATCCTGGAGCAGCCAGGACCTAGTAAGGTACAACATTGTTCTTTTAGTTCAATTTTTTGTGCCAGTACAGAATCAGATTCATCATCATCAAGTGATGAGAGTGCATCTGAGTCTGAAGAGGATATTCATCAGTTGATAGATGAATATAAAGTTCTGTTGCAAGCTTATAAGAAGAGCAAGTCCCTAGCCAAAAGCCAGGCAAAGGAAATTGCTAATCTCAAAGCTGTTGCAACTGATTTTGAGAAGTTGTTTGATCAAAAGCTTAATGAGATAGCCAGATTGAAGCACATAACTGTGATTCAGATGGGGACTATATCATTTAAGAATGATCAAATCAAGAGTCTGGAGATTAATCTTCAGAAGGAGAAAGACTTAGTAGCTAGGTTTTCTAAACCTAAGTCAGTTCTACCCTTAATTGATGAATTTGTTCATCACAAAGGTAAAGCTGGACTGGGATTTACTAAACCTGCAAGGACTGTTCAGTCCAAGTCCAAGTCCAAGGGCAAGCCCAACTCTCAAAAGTCAGCTGTAGATAAAGTACTAGCAAGACAATAATAAAGACAAGTTAAGCAAAGATACAATAAGTTTGAGTGTGGTGATGTGGCAAGGTAGGCCACTATGCAATGGACTGTTGGCACAATGCTAGTGCCAAAGTGAGTAGCAAACTGTCTGTTGGAAAACCTGCAGGTAGCTTTGTTAGGATGCAAACTAACCAGTACCAAGGACCCAAGAATTCTTTGGGTTCTAAGGTTCACTAATCTGTTTTGCAGGTAAGTCCAAGTGGCCATGCCCCAATATGGTACTTGGACAGTGGATGTTCCAGACATATGACTGGAACAAGGGGTTTACTGAAGGACTACACACCTATAAAGGATGGTCAAAAGTCACCTTTGGTGGATCTAAAAAGGATCATCAAGGGTTTTGGTAACATATCTAACTCCTATATTACAATTACTCAAGTGGCCTATGTTAAAGGTTTGAAACATAACCTTATTAGTATAAGTCAATTGAGTGATGTAGGATATGACATCTCATTTGTGAAAAATGGTTGTCATATCAGGAGGTCAAATGATCAAGAGATCATTTTGACTGGTTATAGAAAAAGGAATGTCTATTGCTTAGACATTATGGCTGAGAACAATGGTTCTCCAGTGTGTCTTGTAACTGATGAGACGGTCTCTCATTGTGTCAAATGGCACAAGAGGCTAGCCCATCTAAAATACAAGACAATTGACAAACTCTTTAGTAAAGAGTTAGTGAGGAATGTCCTCAAGTTAAGTGTATAAAGATGGTATTGCTCAGCTTGTCAAAAGGGCAAGCAGACTAGATCCACCTTTAGAAACATTGAAAACAAAGATGTTGTGAGGTGTTTATACCTCTTGCATATGGATCTCTTTGGTCCAATGCCAGTTCACAGCCTAGGTAGGAAGGTCTATACCTTTGTAGTTGTAGATGACTACTCAAGGTTTTCTTGGGTGTTCTTCCTTAGACAGAAATCTGAAACACCAAATGTCTTCTATAGCTTTGTTAAACAAATTCAGAATGAACTAAATAGTACAGTGGTCAAAATAAGAAGTGGCCATGGTACTGAATTTCATTCTGATAGTATGACAAAACTATGTGAAGAATTTGGGATATTTCAAGAGTTTTCTTCACCAAGGACACCTCAGCAAAATGGCATTGCTGAGAGGAAGAATAGAACCTTGATTGAGGCTGGTAGGACCCTATTAAGTGATACATCTCTACCAGAATATTTCTGGGCTGAAGTAGTCAATACTGCATGTCATGTTATTAATAGGGCTACCATAACTAAAAGTCTCAACAAGACCACCTATGAGGTTGTGAAAGGCAGGAAACCAAACCTATCCTACTTCAGGATCTTTGGTTGTAAGTGCTTTATACTTAACAATGGAAAGTCTTACTTAACTAAGTTTGCTGTCAAGTCCCAAGAGGGAATTTTTGTTGGGTACAGCAACAACAGTAAGGCTTATAGAGTCTACAACTTGTCTACACAAGTTGTAGAAGAATCTGTACATGTAGTATTTGATGAAACTAGGCTTATTAACAATGAGTTGTCTAGTAGTGTATGCAGTCCCACAGGTTTAACAAAGAAGTTGGACAAGCTCACTATAGAAGAAGAACCTACTGCAAGACAGCAAGTAGAAGACAGTGGCTGTTGTCCAGGGGGAGTACTACATGTACCTAATGCAGAAGAAGTACAAGGAGTACAGCAAGATGAAGAAGTTGAAGAATTTCAACCTGAAGTCAGGATGCCTCCAGCCAATAGGCATCTTAGAGATCATCCAGCAGAACAAATCATTGGTGATCCAAGACAAGGGGTACAAACAAGGAGCAGAAATCTGAATGCAGCAATCTACTCCAGTTTTCTATCCCAAGTTGAACCAAAGAAGTTTGAAGAAGCCATCCTAGACCCTCATTGGATTGAGGCAATGCAAGAAGAGCTGAATCAGTTCAAGAGGTGCAAGGTCTGGGAGCTTGTTCCTAAACCAAAAGACCACAATATAATTGGGACAAAGTGGATCTTTAGGAATAAGATGGATGAGCATGCAGTCATCATTAAGAACAAAGCAAGATTGGTTGCTAAAGGATATAGGCAGGAAGAAGGTATTGATTTTGATCAAACCTTTGCTCCAATAGCCAGACTGGAAGCCATAAGGATGTTCCTGACCTATGCAACCTTTCAAGGATTTAAAGTTTACTAAATGGATGTCAAGTCAGCATTTCTGAATGGTAATCTTAAAGAGGAAGTCTATGTAGAACATCCATCAGGTTTTGTTGATTCAACTCTACCTAATCATGTCTATAGACTTAGGAAAGCTTTATATGGGTTAAAGCAAGCCCCTAGGGCTTGGTATGAAACCATGTCTAGTTTCCTCATTGAGAATAAGTTCACAAGGGGGAAAATAGACAAGACTCTATTCCTTAGGGAATCTAGAGGCAAAGTAATACTAGTCCAAATGTATGTAGATGACATAATATTTGGGTCTACTGAAAATAGCCTTTGCAAAAAGTTTGCAAAACTAATGCAAGGTCAATTTGAGATGAGTAGTATGGGAGAGCTAAAGTTCTTCTTGGGTCTCCAAGTAAGACAGACTGAGAATGGATTATCCATATGCCAGTTTAAGTTCACCCTAGAACTCATAAGGAAGTATGGTATGGATTCATCCAGTACCATGAAGACTCCTATGGGGTCAAGTATGTCTCTTAGCAAGGATGATGCAGGGAAACCTGTAGATGAGTCTTTGTATAGAGGGTTAGTTGGCTCCCTATTATATTTGGCTGCAAGTAGACCAGATATCATGTATGCTACATGTGTCTGTGCAAGGTATCAAGCCTGCCCTAAAGAGTCTCATTTGACAGCAGTCAAAAGGATATTGAGATATCTAAAGGGCACTCCTTATCTAGGCCTCTGGTACCCTGGGAATGGGGATTTTGAACTAACAGGTTATTCAGATGCAGACTTTGCAGGATGCAAAGAAGACAGAAAAAACACAACTGGAACCTGTCAATTCCTAGGTGGAAGACTGATTTCATGGAGTAGCAAAAAGCAAACAAGTGTGGCTATCTCCACTGCAGAATCAGAATATGTGGCTGCAGGAAGTTGCTGTGCTCAACTTCTGTGGATACAACATCAGCTTGAGGATTATGGATTCCAGATAAGTAGAACTCCACTCTTTTGTGATTCTACTAGTGTTATATCAATTGCACATAATCATGTTTCCCATAGTAGAACTAAATATATTGAGATAAAATATCATTTTCTTAGGGAGCATGTAGAGAAAGAAGATATTTTACTAGAATATGTTAAAACAGATAATCAACTAGCTGATATGTATACTAAGCCCCTAGAAGAAACTAAGTTCAATAGGTTTAAAATTGAACTAGGAATGATAAACTTAGAATAAGTTTATAAAAATGGCTAAGTAAAAAGGTGTCGACACACAGAGATATCTGTGTCGACACAGAATAGTGGTGTCGACACTTCAGGAAAAAGGTGTCGACACATCTAGGATATTGGTGTCGACACTTCAGAAAATTAGTGTCGACACATGACAAGTAGGTGTCGACACATCCAAGGTGGTGTCGACACTTAGGTTTTACTCAGAATTATCTAAGTAAAGTCTCGACTAAATGTCGAGTTATGTGGTGTCGACACATAAACAAGTGTCGACACATATAATCTGTTGACTAAACTTGTGTCGACACTTATGTGTCGAGACATTATAAGTCAGTGTCGACACTTATCGCCAGTGTCGACACAATTTAAGTTAGCTGCCCGCATTTTCATCTTCAAACCTAGAAAGGTATAAATAGGATTTTGCCTTAGTCTGTCGACACGCTTTCAAAAGTTTCGAGACCAAAATTTGTGTGTCGACACCTCTCTTCTCTCAGTTCAAATTCTTCAAACCCTAATGGCGCCAAAGCTTGAGGAGAACGTCAATGAAGGGTATGAACTGGTGCGCGACGTGTTTGGTGATGCAGACCCGGAAATCAAGAACGTGATAACCCTAGTTGCAGACTCAGGGTTGGAATTTCTTGTTTCTGAGCCCACAAAGATCTGGAAGAAGGAAGTCTTAGAATTCCTAAATGGAGCTAAGGTAGACGACTCTGGACTCAAGATCAAATCCAGAGTTCATGGTGCAAAGGTTAAGGTTTCACCAAAAAGTCTGAGAAAGGTACTTCAGTTGCCAAGAACTAAAGAAGAAGATGAAGTTACTGCTTCAAAGACCAGAGAAGCTCTAACTTGGTGTGGACTAGATTCTAAAATGAAAATTGGATCTATCTTCAATAGGAAAGGGATGAATAGCCAGGGTAAATTCATGTCAGAAATTGTTGGCAAAGTGATTTTAAGCAAACCTGGAGGGCATGATAGGGTATCTGCCCATATGTTCAGCATTATGACTAGGATAATCTTCAATCTGAAAACTGACTGGTCTGTAGTGATCTTTGAGAAGATCAAGGAAAGCCTGAAGAAGCCCAACTTGGGCATGATCTTAAGTCTATACCTTGCTGGAAGTATTCTAGAGGTAATGAGTCAAGCTGCTGGAACAAAAATAAATCATATGAGGAAAATGGATATGAGGATATTCTCTAGATGGGACAGGGTGCTATATAAGGAGATGCCAACCCTTGAGAAGATAATTCCTGAGAAAGTATCACCTCAAAAGAAGAAGAGGAAAACTGCTCCAGTGGCTCAGGTTTCCACTAGTAGCTCTGGTAGTGAAAAGCAAGTGGTCTTCACACCTGATGAGAATGAAGAAGGAACTGTTGTAAAGTCTCCAGCTCCTCAAGATGTTGCTGAAATCCAGGGGGAGCTACCACCAGCTAGCCCCTTACACCTAGATCAAGTCCAGGGGGAGCCTCTAGTTGTAGAAGAACCAACTACCCTGGAAAGTGAGCAAGCAACCCACATCATTCTTGAGGTAATCTCTGAGCTTAATGCTTTAGATTTCCTTAAAGTGGATACTGTTTTATCTGATCCATTAGTTAATGTTTATCAGCAACTACAGTTGGATAGTCAAGTTCCAGATGTTATCATGGAAGACACTTCTGTTACAGCTCAAGTTGTTTCTGATCCAGTGGTAGATGAGCCAAGAATTTCTCCAGCTCATTCTCCACAAGAAATTACAATGGAAGATTTATTTCTTAATCTGGATCAAGAAGATTTTGACAAGGAAACTGCTGCTGCTGAGGGGGAGAATGCTCCAGTTTAGGGGGAGCAAGAAGTACATGTTGAAGAGCCTACAAGGCAAGAGCCTGAGAAACAACCAGCTGTTAAGGAGCTACACCCAAGCCCTAAGGAGAGGGTAGAAATTGCTAGCTCCTCAGCTTCTGAAGATGAGGAAGCTGAAAGGGCAAAGAAAAAGAAATTTCAAGTATTCAGAAGAAGGAGCCAGAGTTATAAGAAGGCCTTACAAATTATTGCACCACAGCCTATATCACAGCCAGCACCTACTGTTGATTATAGTGCTCTAATGGTTGCAATGCAAATTAAGCTTGATGAGCACAGGCAAGCCATTGAAAAGTATGTAGATGAAGGACAGAAGTCTCTTCAATTTGATCTGGCACAGGACATAAAGTTCATAAGATTTGAGATGAATCTCAATAAGAAGGAGATGACAGACTGCTTCCACAAGGGAGGGAATGCAGTGGTGTACTTGGCTACACATCAGGAGAAGATAAAGGCTCAAGTAGATGACATTACACTGAAGCAAGGGTATGTACTGGAAAATCAGCTCAGAATGAATGATAACTTAACTGCTTCTCATAATGCAATTGTCACAGAAATGAAAAACATAGCTGCTGGACTAACAGCTTCTACTGCTACTGTTAAGGCATATTTTGATAAAGCACTGCAAGAGAGCTTAACTGAAGTTACAACTGCTATTCAAGACTCTCAGAAGCTGATCTCTGAAAAACTCCAAAGGTTAAGACCTTTCTACAGGAATGAAGTCAATTATCTAAATGCCCAAATCAGATTTCAAAAAGATGATTTAAGGGATCACATAGAAAGAGAAGTCATAAAGGGGGAGAGGGTCTTAGTCAAAGCTGGCTCTGACCATGCAAAATGGGTTTCTAATTCCATCAGAGCCACTCTTGGTTATCCTCCTCTTTGTGATGATGATAATGTAGCAGAATCTGGAATTAACCCTGCATATCTTGGAGGTGAGCAACCAGAAGTAGCTCAAGTGATCTATCCTCCACCAGATTTTGATATGGTTCATGCTGATATTCAGACCATGTATAGTCCACCTGATGGTACTCAGAAGGTTATTCTAGAAAAGGTGGTTCAGCCTGTCTCTGAAGCTTTACAGGAAGCTATCTTGAAAGAGCAAGCTGAAGAAGAAACCAGATTGTCTAAGAAGAGGTTCAGGGAGCAAGCTGAACAAAAACCTGACTTTGAGCAGTGGAGCCCCACCTCTAGGAACATTATTTTGACTGCATGGAAAGCTGCAAAAGATAACATTCAAGACAGGAACAAGTGGTTTTCTGAAGCTGAATGGAGAAAGCATGAGACAAGGCAGGAGGCTATAGTCCAATATAGAAGAAAGGCCAAGATGGGAAAGCTACCTCCTACTGCCCAGGAGCCTAGCAAGTACTTTCCCAAGCCTTATCATTATTTTGAAAGGCAAAAGATCAAAGCTGAAGAGCTTAAGAAGAAGGAGCTGAAAGGGAAGAAGCCTGCTGAAACTGAAGATGCTGAAGCCCCTGTGCAAGCAAGGATAAAATCTGGAAAAGGGATAGTGATCAAAGATGTTGATCAAGAATAGCATAGAAATTTTCTTAAAGTTTACTATGTACTCTTTTGTTGTAAAGCATTCTGTAAACTTTAGAATTATGAATATGACAAGCTATTAGAACAATATCCGTGTGATAAATTTGTTGTGTAATAAATTTATTTCATAATTGTTCTGTGATGATGTCTATTTATACATGTGTGATTGATACATGTTTATGTTTGCCCTGCTATATATAATCCTGCTTTACATCATTTTGTAATTTTATTATGAATGGTGTATATCATTGACTAAGGGTTATGACTTCTCCAAATAGGGGGAGATTGTTGGGTATATTGGTTTAAATGTACCTGATTTGAAGAAGCCTCACCCAACTCAATGATATACATCAAAATGTATTTGATGTGTTTTGAGTTCACTTGTGCAGGTTAAGTATTTGCAGGAAAGAAGAAAAAGTTTCTAAGTCCATGTGTCGACACCCAGAGGGAAAGTGTCGACACTTAAGAAGACTTGTGTCGACACCCAGGCAAGCAGTGTCGACACTTGGAGTATTTGTGTTGACACCAGGGATGCTGAGTCGACACCAGACAGAAAGTGTCGACACAAAGACATGTGTCGACAATCAGTGAAGAAAAGTGCAGTGAAGCAGTGTCGACACTTAGCAGTTGTGTCGACACCCAGAGAAACTGTGCCTACATCAGAAAGTGTCGACATTTGGAGGCTGTGTCGACACTCAGCAAAAGTCAGCAGAGACTAAGTATAAGTGTCGACACCCAGAGCAATGTGTCGACACTCAGCAGAAGAGTCAACACTTGAAGAAAGTGTCGACACAAGAAAGTATGTGTCGACACTTAGCTGAAGACTCAACACTTGAAGAAAGTGTCGACACAAGGAGCTGTGTCGACACTTAGCAAAGTTCAAGAAATTCTAAGTACACGTGTCGACACTAAGGAGATGTGTCGACACTCAGCCAGAGACTCGACAGAAGAAGAATGTGTCGACACAAGGAGCTGTGTCGACACTCAACAAGTATCAACACTGAAGACATGTGTCGACACCAAGAAGCAGTGTCGACACTTAACAGATTCAACACATGAAGATGTGTCGACACAAAGGAGATGTGTCGACACTTAGAAGAATTCAGCAAAATACTGAAGTACAAGGACTTGTGTCGACACACATTATCAGTGTCGACACATAAAGAAGAAGCAGTGTCGAGATGTAAAATCTACAACACAAGGAGTTGTGTCGACATCTTGTAGGCTAGTGTCGACACTTAGACAACATGTGTCGACACTTGGTCTATAAGTGTCGACACTTAAAGACAGACAGTCTCAACACTTACAGACAATTACAGAATTTTCAAGAACTGACTGGATGACTTGACAGCTGCCATTCCAGCCGGTCTACTGCACCTGTCAGAGTTGTCAGAATTCAGTTATGGACCGGACCAGCCGGTTACCATGAAGAAGGCCTATAAATAGGCTTATGCTATCTACAGAAAGTGGTTGTTCAGATTGATTAGAAGATCAACACAACAAGTAATACAAAGAAGATCTAGCTATCAAGTGAAGATCTAAGAAGTTGGAGAGAGAGAGCTCCATCCAAGAAATCAGTCATTGGAACCAGACTGAGAAGAAGGGTTCAGATTTATTCTGAATTTTAAGTAGCAGAGATCAAGGATCAAATGCAGAAGAGGTCAATCTTATTGAGTTCTACATTCAAGAAGCTTTTAAGAAAGCCAAGTCAGATTGATTTCAGCTGAGTTCTTCCAAGAACTCATCAAGAAACTCACAACTCTTCTCTCTTGTTTCTGAGTTGATTGAGTATATATTTTGTATTCATTTTATCTTGTAGGATCCTTAGGGATCTGAGTCTTGTAAGCCTGTAATTATAAAGGCTGAGTGTAGGGCTTGAGTGCCTGAGTGTAGGAGATTGGAATCTCTGAGTGTAGGCCTATTATGGCTGAGTGTAGGCCTTGGTGGCTGAGTGTAGGCCTTGGTGGCTGAGTGTAGGCTTTGTGAAGAAGCTGAGTTGTAAGGCCTTGGGCCTGAGGTGTAGGATCCTGTTTTGGGTTCTGAGATAGTGGAGGAGTTTGGCCGAATCTAGTACACTGCTAGATAGGCGAAGGGGGAAAGTGGATGTACCCAAACCTTGGGGAACCACTATAAAACTATGTGTCTACTGTGTGATGTGATATTCTGTGATTGCTGTGTGATTGCTGTGTGATTGATGTGTACAAATAGATATAACTCTGAGATAAAATCTGATTGCTGCCTTAAAAAGTTAAAAAGATTCAAGTCACCTATTCACCCCCCCTCTAGGTGTTTAGGTACTATATCTTTCAAAACTCCATATCCAACCGAGTCGCTTCCCGAATACGATCGGTCAAGTCGTTCTGCACTTCAATCCAGTTCAACCGAGCCACGCTGGACTCGCCTCTCGCAACACATTCCAAACCAAGGGACTCCCATTCCCGTACCAACCACTCATCATGAGCTTCGATCCAATTCCCTTGCCCCGAGTACTTTCTACTCAAGGCATCCGCCACCACATTGGCTTTACCTTGCGTATACTGAATCGCCACCTTTGCACCATATGCATAGTGCCGCCATATTTTCAACGCAAAAATTACTGCCGCCAACTCCAAGTCATGGACGGGGTAATTCCTCTCATGAGGCTTCAGCTGTCTAGACCCAAAGGCTATCACTTTGCCATGTTGCACCAAAACGAAACCCAAGCCGCATCCCGATGCGTCACTGAAAATCTGAAATCCCTCGGTCCCTTGCGGTAGACTTAGGATTGGAGCCATCATCAGTCTCTCCTTCAGTGCCTCAAATTCTTGGCTGCACTCTTGAGTCCACACAAACTTATGATCTTTACGAGTGAGTGAGGTGAGGGATAGAGCTATCCGCGAAAAATTCTCCACGAATCTCCTATAATACCCGGCTAGTCCAAGAAAACTTCGGACTTCCGCCATGGTCCTCAAAACTGGCCAATCTCTGATGACTTCCACTTTTGTTGGATCCACTGCCACCCCATCCCCACTAATCACGTGGCCCAAAAATGCTACCTTCTCTAACCAGAACTCGCACTTGGAGAACTTTGCATACAACTGATTCTCCCTCAACACTTGCAAGACCACTCTCAAGTGGGTCTCATGCTCCACTTCAGATTTGGAATACACCAAGATGTCATCAATGAAGACAACCACAAAAGAATCCAAGTATTCCTGAAATACTCGATTCATAAGATCCATGAAGATGGTACGTTCATCAGCCCGAACGGCATCACCGTAAACTCAAAGTGTCCATACCTTGTACCAAAGGCAGTCTTGGGTATGTCCTCATCCCGAATTCGCAGCTGATAATAGCCTGACTTCAAGTCCAATTTTGAATACACCACTGACCCCACCAATTGGTCGAACAAGTCATCTATCCGAGGAATCGGATACTTATTCTTGACGGTCAATTTATTCAACTCTCGGTAGTCTATGCATAGTCGCATACTATCGTCTTTCTTCTTTACAAACAACACCGGCGCGCTCCACGGTGAAGAACTGGGTCTGATATACCCTTGCTCCAACAGTTCCTGTAACTGTACTTTAAGTTCTGCCAACTCCTTTGGTGCCATCCTAAACGGAGGTCGTGACACCGGCCTAGCCTCCGGCACTAACTCGATCGAGAAATCGATCTCCCTCCGAGGAGGCGCTCCAGGAAGTTCATCCGGAAACACATCCTTGAACTCTGCCACAACGGGCACTTCCTCAATAGATAGCTGAGAGAGACGAACCTCCAATAACGCTACAAGCGCTACGCCGCCCTGGTTAACCGCTCGCATCAACTGCATGGCCGAAATCAGGGAACATGCCACTCCACAAAGGCCCTCAAATTTAACCTCCGCCTGCCCTTTGCTCTTTAGGGTCACTACCTTAGATAGGCAGTCAATACTGGCGCGCTGCTCTGCAAGCCAGTCCATGCCCAAAATGACATCGAACTCAACCAATGGTAAAATCGTTGCTACCAAAACGAAGTCAACTCCATCCAGCTCCCAACAAATGCGCCCTTTGGCCCCGGTGGTCATGGATGACCCATTGGGCATGCGCACTTTCAGCTCTACGCCTGCCGAGAAAGACTCAACTCCTATTCTCCGGATGAAACTCTCCACAAGAAAGTAGTGCGATGCTCCCGTATCGAACAATACCCTAGCGGGGTATCCGGAAACTAAAACGAAGCCTACAACATAGACATCACACAAAAATGGTCTGAAAGTATGAAGCACAAAATTTCAACTTAAATTTTCTTCATACCTGTCACCACATCGGTTTGGCGGGTCGCTTCTTGCTGTCCAAGGTTGTAAGCCCTTGGTTGCACCGGTTGGAACCGATAAGCGCTCGACTCCGCCATCTTCCCTTTCTCTGCAGCACTGGGGCCGGAGCGCACAGCCTGCTCCTGCCTTGCCTCTTGCCCCGCTCCTCCTTGGGGACAAACACGAGCTATGTGCCCCACCTTACCGCAGTTTTAACATGTCGGCGGTCCCCTAGAGTGAGAACCTCCAGGCGTCCAATTGCTCTTCTGACCGGATCTGGAAGTGTGAGGCTTCTTCCTCCACCTACTCCCTTCAGACTTTCCATGAGATTGGGAAGGCTTCCCTTCCCCTTGCTTGGGAGTAAAACCCTTACGGCGTTGGGTTCGCTCCAGATCACTTTCCAAAATCCTGGCAGCCTCAACTAATTCATTGAATCCCTCTCTCTTCATGGAGATGAGGGGTTGCCTCAGATTCTCCCTCAGCCCCTGGTAGAAGAGGTTATCCCTCTCTACATTGTCTGTCATTGTCGTTCCCGCATAACGACCCAAACGGGTGAACTCCTACACATACTCATCCACCGTCTTGTCTCGCTGCATTAAGTGCAGAAACTGCCTCTAAAGGGCCAATCGTGTGGAAACTGGAATATACCTCTTGAGAAACGCATCCCCCAACTCCTCCACTGACGGGGTGCGTCCCGGGAACTGGCGGCCTCTATGGCTCACCCACCACAACTTGGCATCTCCTTCCAACATAAACGCCGCATACTCAGCTTTCTTTTCTTCTGGCATCTCTGCCGCCCTCAAGAGCTCTTGCATTCGAACCCACCAGTCCTCCGCATCCGTTGGTGTACCAACTCCCTTGAATGACGGGGGATGGAAGCTCAGGAAATACTTCAGGTGTCGGTCTCCATGTCCGACAACTACCCTTTCCGCCAAAGGCTCCACTCGCCTGGCTTCTCCTCCTGGCACGGCCGTCGCCGTATCCGGTGTAGCAGGGGTTGCTACCTGAGCTGCCGCTGCAGCTTGGGCCGCCACCATCGCTTCCGCGAGCATGCGGCAGAAATCGGTCGGGTTAACACCCGTGCCCAAAAGACCTGGAGCAGTAGCACTGCTCGCCGAAAGCTCTTCTCTAGCTCTCGACGTACCCGCCTCGTTGCTTGCACTCTTCAAGAAAACAAGAAACAAGGAATCAGTCTCAACTCTCAAGACTTAAACATAAGGACACTCATGGTCCCGCGTTACTCTTATGTGGATAACTTCTCTACTAATTGACCTTGAATTTAACCTCCCTCTGATACCAAATTGTAACACCTCCCCTGTAATGACCGCATAATATAGGTCCGGCCGGGGCCCCACAACATACGGACGCCACAGCTTTAGTATTATAAGTTGATATAGCTACCCACTCTCAAAACACTTTGCACAACACAGTGGAAATATAAGCAAGACTAGAAGTTATCCACTACTACAAGAGTAAAACAAATGGCCTTATGGCCTTACAACAAGTGTCCAAAATCAAATAATACAACCGTCAAGAAAGTGCATAGCACTCCTAGTCTACCTCGGCATGCAAGCCGGACAACATGAGTCTCAGACATACAACATCATATAAGTGGAGCTACAAAAGAGAAAAGCACTTCATGAGGCTTAGGCCTTTCTGGGCGGCGAGCTAGCTCCTGCATGCGATCCTTGCCCTATAAAATTTATTAGTAACGTGGGTCTGCAAAGGCTGACCTCAAACTGTGTAACAACACATCTCCTCCCGGCCACCCCTAACGGACCCCGGGGTACCCCTCCAACCTGCAAGTTAGCACTTCGTATGCAATAATCATAAGCAAGAAAAGCAACTACAAAAACAGGCTTGGATGTCACACACATCATACATGTTCTCTACAGGTTGAGCATATAATGAAAAGGGCCTACTTATGCAACATGTATGCAATAACCCGGGTTTCACCCAAGGCACCCTATCTCGTATGCATCTAGCACATCATCACATCATATGGGTACTCATCGATTCCCCATTGGCATAAAGCCGCAAACAAAGGGGTAACACCTTTCCCCCAATGGCACATAGGCCGCCTCAAGGAACTCTTGCAAGGCCCCACCCGCTCAAGGTCTTAGACCCGGGCTTGCCTACAAGCTCTGACTTCTCATGTCAGGATTCCAACAAACACAAAACTGACCGATTCTAAGAAGCCTTGCCGGACCCCACCCGCTCATGGCCTCATTGCCCGGGCTTGCCCCCATGCTTGGCATTCTCGTCAGTCTCACAGAAGGGGACTAGTCTCGCCGGGACACTCTCCACACATGACGTGAACGTCACGGGATAGCCAGCCGACCACGGAGACATAGCCACGCATTGGCACATCACAAACCAAGACAATTCCACCCTAGTGCCTCATTTGTACTGCAGCATTCCCGCGCACCAAGAAAACCATCTACAACTCATACGGAGCTAACCTTATCCACCAAGGAAACCATCTACTGCCACGAGGAGCTAACCTTGTCCGGTTCCGACCACACGTACTCGCTCGAGCAAAAGGGGAAACATCACCACATCACAAACGACATCTTGCCGCGACGGAATCTCTACGAATCCTTAAAGTTCGTATGCAACATCACCTAGTCGGACTAACGGTCGCGACTACGGCTTCACCCACCATGCCTAATCCACTAACGGAGCGGATCTCTAATGCAAAACATGCCGGGGACGGACTCAATCAACTCGGAGGTTCCTCTTGAACCTTGGCAACCCAAAACCCCTCTCATTTGAGAGTTTGGTGCCCAAAAACTAGAAAGAAAAGATGCTAAAGACATGCATCCTAAGACCGAGAGGAGAAGTGTCGTTACCTTCCGACTCCTCTTCCTTGCCATGGCAAAATAGCCGGATGAAAACCTTCGCAACGATCTAGCCTCCACGGATTTGGACTCGGCTCGCGATTTGGAGCACCGAAGCCTCTCCTACAGCCCAAACCTTCCTTCTCCTCCTTCCTTGCTCTCCCTTCTCTCTATAAATTAGTAAGAGAAAAGCTTGAAGAAGAATGAGGGTTTCCAACCCTATTCTCGGACTCCCCCCCCCCCCCAAAACAGTCCTGAACCGTCAGATCCTAAAATCTGGGAAAGGATGGCAACGATCCGCCTGGAAAATAAAATACTTGGGCCGAACACGGCCTGGCACACGCTCGTGTCCAGGGCCGTGTGCCTCATTCGCCGTCTCAAATCGACGCGCCTGGAACAGCACACGGGCATTCGACACGGCCGTGTTCGATCTGACATGCCCGTGTCCCAACTGACACAGACGTGTGGCCGGCCGTGTGTCTCCATCGACGCAGCCCCAAAAACAACCCGAGAAGTGACACGGCCTGGGACACGCCCGTGTCCCAAGCCGTGTGCCAAGTCTCGACACTCGTCGATAGCCTTTGTGTCGACAACGCGGAAAAACGTCGAGCGAAGATCGTCGACCAAGCGGGACACGCCCAGTGACATGCCCGTATCACAGGCCGTGTGCCCCAGTCTCGACACTCAACACTCGTCGAGTGAACATCGTCGACTGAAGTTCGTCGACAGACCCACACGACCTTGGACACGCCGGTGTCCTAGGCCGTGTGCCTTGTCTCGGCACATGGTCGAGCGAAAATGTCGACACCCCAGGCCGAGTGTCGACACGGGCTCGACACGTCCTGCGACACGCCCGTGTCGCAGGCCGTGTGCCCTGTCTCGACACATCGTCGAGCGCAAAGTGTCGACCATGCAGCCAAGTCGTCGACACGGCCTGACACGGCCTGGGACAAGCCCGTGTCCCTGGCCGTGTGCCCCCTGACAGAAACCAAAAAATTTGGCCAGAAATGCAAGTCGACCCTTTCTCCAAATCTGGGGTGTTACAAGGTTATCATCAGCTGCGGATCAAAGAGGAGGATATTTTCAAAACTTCTTTTAGCACAAGATATGGACATTATGAATTTGTGGTTATGCCTTTGGGGCTAACCAATGTTCCTGCAGCATTTTTGGATCTGATGAACCGCATCTTCAAGGACTATCTTGATAAATTCATTATTATTTTTATTGTGGATATCCTAATTTATTCAACATCTGAGGAAGAACACACCCAACATTTGAGGTTAGCATTGTAGAGATTAAAGGACAGTCAATTGTACGCAAAATTTTTGAAATGCGAGTTCTGGCTAAAGGAAGTATCATTTTTGGGGCACGTGATCTCCGAACTGGGTTTATCTATTGATCCTGCCAAGGTTGAATCGATCCTTAATTAGTGACAACCTACAAATGTGACAGAAGTGCGGAGTTTTCTTAGGTTGGTAGGGTATTATCGAAGGTTTGTTAAAGATTTCTCAAAGATTTCCTTACCATTGACACAGTTAACACGAAAGAGTATTCCTTTTCAATAGAATAAAAATTGTCAACTCGCTTTTGAAATATTAAAAGAAAGGCTAACCACAGCCCCTGTGTTAATATTGTCATTAGGGACAGAGGGATTTCAAATTTACAGTGATGCTTCTTATAAGGGTCTAGGCTGTGTTGATGCAATATGGGAAAGTAATCGTCTATGAGTCGCGACAGCAGAAAGATGCTGAACGGAATTATCCGACTCATGATCTAGAGTTAGCGGCAGTAATTTTTTCTTTAAAAATCTGGCGACACTATTTGTATGGGGTGAGATGCAAAATTTTCACAGACCATAAAAGTTTAAAATATATTTTTACACAGAAAGAATTAAACCTTCGTCAGCGACGTTGGTTAGAATTTATAAAAGATTATGATGTGAACATTTAATATCACCATGGAAAGGCAGATGTTGTTTCTGACGCTTTGAGCCGCAAAAATGTTGTTGAACCGTCAGCGTTGAAAGTGTATAATGTGTAGCTCTTGCGTGAACTGGAAAAGATGGAGATATTCCCCATTTTAACATCAGAAGATAAACAGTTTCAATTATTCCATATGCAAATCCGGTATACATTGAAATATAGAATCGTGGAAGTTGTACCGAAAGATCTATATTTGATGGCCTTGATAGGAAAATGTGAAAAGGGGGGAAACTACGAGTTTTACCGAACAGAATGGGTTGTTATTAATGAACGGAAGGTTATGTGTTCCAGATGTGGATAGCTTATGAAAAGACATTTTGTATGAGGCTCATAACACTCCCTATGCCATTCACCCTGGTCGAACGAAAATGTATCATGATTTAAAGGAGGACTTTTGGTGGCCTGGAATAAAGAAAGACATGATAACTTATATAGCATCTTGTCATACGTGCCAAGTTGTAAAAGCTGAACATCAAAAGTCCGGAGGTTATTTAAACTCGTTGTCAATACTGGAATGGAAATGGGAGGATATTGCCATGGATTTTGTCTTTGGTTTGCCTCGTAGTAAATTGAGTCATGACGGCATATGTGTCATCATTGATCAATTAACAAAAGGTGCGCATTTTATAGCAGTACGCCAAGATGGACCGCCTAAAATATTGAATGAATTGTTTGTTGATGTTATTGTGAAATTACATGGTATTCCTCGAACGATTATATCTGATCGTGATGGGCGATTCACATCGGGGAATTGGAAACATATACATAAACATTTGGGAACGAAATTATTGTTTAGTACAACGTTTCATCCCAAAACTGACGGGCAGCCGAAACGAACAATCCAGTTCCTAAAGGATCTATTACGAATGGTTATACTTGACCTAAAGGGCTCATGGGAGAAATATTTGGCACTAGTGGAGTTTGCATATAATAATAGGTATCATTCTTCCGTACAATGGCACCTTTTAAGCGATATATGGTCGTCGATATCGTACACCGTTAAGCTGGGTGGAAGATGGTGAAAGACAATTGTACAATAACGACAAAATTGATAAGGGCATGCAAACACTGCGCTAATTTAGCAACGCATGAAGCTGGCACAAGATCGACAACAAAAGTATTATAATGCAAAACATCGTCTCGTGGAGTTTCAAGTTGGTGATCTCGTATGTTTAAAGATTAAACCCTTTAAGGGAGTTACACGACTACGACATCTTAGAAAGTTAAGTCCACGTTATGTGGGACCATTCCCTGTCATTGAATGAGTGGGCGAAGTCACGTACCGCTTAGAATTATCAGAGGATTTTGAAAGTGCAAGTTAGATCTGATATACTCTAGAGGGGGGGTGAATAGAGTATGGTGCTTGCTAAAACCTTTTTACAATAGTTGTTGTATTCCTAAGTGAATAGGGAAGCAAATAATATAAAGTAAATCTAAACACAGAGCAATCACAGATCAAACACAAATCAATCACAAACCACAGCCAGAAACAAAAGAAAGACAAGCAACCAGATGACACAAGGAGCTATAGTGGTTCCCCAATCAATCTGGGTACATCCACTCTTCTACCATCCTAGGTAGGAATCCACTGCATGATGAGTTGATCAGGTGTCCTGGGCACCAATAAGCTTTTGATAAGGTGCTCAAAAACCAAACCAGATTTTTTGATCAGGTGTCTTGCCACCACTGAGTTTTGATAAGGTCTCAGAAACCAATCACAATCTTTTGAAGGGAGTTTGAAAAATCCTTTACAGCAGAGAGAGAGAGAGGGATGAGATGATCTTCTCTGTCAACAATCAGAGAGAAGATAGTGGATGTTGTCAAAGCTCCCCCTGAGATCTTGAGTTGTTCAGGAAGTGAAGCTTTGCAGTAGGGTGATAGCCCTTCAGATAATTTGATCTCCAGCAAAAGATGATTTCTACAACAGCTGAAATGTGAGGTGTCTGGAGTATTGAATGATGATGGCCTTTAAACACTTGAATCAAGAGAGATCTGAAAATTTCAGTTAGTTGATCTCCTTTGGTGATGTGTTCTTGTCTGAATTCTTGAGACTGAGAGTGTCTACAACTCTCTTTCTTTCTCTTGTGTAATTGTTGTTGTAAGAGCTGTAATTCTTGTTGTTGCAGAGAATTGTTATTCTTGAAGATGTTGTTGTTGAATAATATTAATTCTTTTATTCCTTTGATCTGAATAGAATTGATCCACTGTCCAAGATAGCCGTTAGCCTGTCAATAAATGACTTCCTTAATTGCAATTTGTCTTCTGGAGGAAAGTCCAACAAAACATTCCTTGGAAACTCCTTGAAACTTGCTCCAGATTAATTAAAAATGGCTACAAGATCTCTGAATTAAATGCTGACAATAATTCCACAGCTGTCTAAATTTGAATCTTGAAAAACGCTGAACTCTTCAGAGAAACGTCGAACTGAGCTCCACTATCGTTGAACTGAGCTCAGAGACTAGTCTTGGACAGAAACAGAGATTGTCGATTTGAGCTCAACTATCGTCGAACTGAGCTCAGAGACTGAGAAACAAACTGGAGTCAAGATCGTCGATCTGAGCTCGAAGATCGTCGAATGAAGTTCGATGACTCGTTGAAGTTGAGCTCAGAGATCGTCGAATGGAGTTCGACGATTCGTCGAAGTGAGCTCAACGATCGTCGAATGGAGTTCGACGATTCGTCGTACTGAGCTCGACGAAATGACTTAGTCTCCAGAACTAAAATCTCTGGTCTTGAGGGCAGCTTCCAAACCTAAATACTAACCCTTAGACTCAATTCTAATTGACCTTTAGATCTATACAATGAGGTCAAAACAGGTTTCCTAAGAGACATAGTGATACTTGCCCAAATCAGTAATATGGTGTTCCAACAGATTTGCAAAGGTTGCACGATGTTTTTCATGTATCAGCACTTCGTAAATATTTCTGGGATCCTGAAAAGATTATTCCAACTGAAAATATACAAATTGAAGATGATTTGTCTAGCCCAACGGAACCATACCAGATTATTAATCAGCAAAGTAAGAAATTGTGAAATTGAGATGTGAACTTTGTGCATGTATGGTGGAAGGGACACCCTTGAGATGAAGTGACATGGGAGCAGGAAGACACTATGTGAGATCTTTCCCTCCCATGTTTAACAAACATGTTGATTAAATTTTCGGTGATGAAAATTTCTAAGGAGGGAAGAATTGAGATGCTCGGCATGTCATCGAACTTGATAAATATGTTATAAAATCATTTAATATAGCTAATTATAACCCCGATGATGATAATTTTAATATCAGTGATGTTGCAATGTATTTTGATTTTTTTTAGTTAAACTACAAGTACATGTCAAACACATTCAATAATATTTTACGGGCTTGGTGTTACAAATTTATGATTAGACTGACCATTGTTTATTGAGAAGTAAATACCATTGCTGGAAAAACAAATATTTGATCTTTGTTATTGGTAATGAATATGTGTTTTGTTAGGAAGTAATTTTATATTGATAAGAGTCGGTGGGGGAGGTGAGCATTTAATTGGGGAGTCTTTTATTCCTTCCTTCTTATCACTTACCGTTGGAGCTTTTTCTTACTCTCGGTTGTATCGCGATTAGGACTCACGGAGCCTCTCTCCTTCTCTTCTCTCCTCATATCTCTTCCTTGATCTTACAAAATTTAGCAAGATTTTGAAGCTGCTGCAAAGTTGTGTTGGACTGGTTTCAGTTAGGTCTCGTGATGTTTCTGCGGAATCTGTGATTTCGTCCTTCTGTGATAGATCCACTGTAAGATTTCTGCTCCCCTTAATATTTCTTCATTTAGACTGGATTTAGGAAATGGAGGATAAGTATGGTTATAAGATTTGTTTCTATTTTCGATTGGTCGATGGTTTTAGGTTGTTGCTTAGTTGTGAGCTATTGTTGGAGAAATAGAGCTTTTTCTGGTTTCGTATATATATTTGTACAGTAATTTCTGATGTTGGTCAGCTAGTGTTTTATACAGTCACTTGCTGCTCCTCATCTTTTCAGTTTGGGTGATAATTCATGGCCAGTTTTGGTTGGCCATTTTTTTAGTTAGCTAACTGTTGATATAATTTTAGGACTGATTGATTTATGAATGTCCTTATTTGAAGGAGCTCTAATGAGCTTGACCTAGTTGGTCCAGATGTCGTCTGATCTCTCCTGTATTGATGATGACTGCAGCTGCATGATCTAGCTATTCTTAGCAACTTATGCCCACCTTACTTGATAATAATCTTCAGTTTTCCAATTCAATTGGAGATTTATTTTCACTGTTGTACTATGAATGGTAGAGGGCTGATGCAATTGGAGTCTCACACCACACATTTTAAAACCTACACGAAAAGATAGTCAACCCTAAGTGTCAACGTCATAGCTACAAGATGATGCAACCCCAAAAATTTATAATGATACGGTTTATAAACATATATCGTGAAAGATGGCATCCCAAGGTAGATGTGGCGATGACATTGGGCGTGACACTGGGAAGGAGAAAGTGCCGGTGAGCTTTATCTTATTAATTGATGCTTTACTTACTCATGTACTTGCATTGATATGGAACATAGTTATATGTGGCATGTGATCTAATGAAGTTTTATATCACTTACAATAAATTCTCGCTATTATGTATGGCCTAAGATTAGGCAAACAGGCGAAAGAACTTCTGAGGGGATAAAGTAATAAATAAATATCATATAAATATAATTGTATAGACACGTGGTATTATTAAGGGTATGACGGAAATTAAGTGTACATAAATGATGTTAACGGATGCCAAAACAGTCGGACGAAAAGCATAGACGCATGATGAACGTAGTGATTTGGACAATGAAGCCCCTAAAGGGTTGGGCCCAAAGATTGAAATATTAAAATAAATACTGATATTGTACAGATACCCTTATCAATACCGGCCCTAAGCACATTGAAGAAAAATTATCTGATGATTGATACACTGTTATTTCTATTGTTTTTAAAAGCGGTTGAAATGATATTTACAGTGTTTTTGTTGTACCGTACATGGCTCCATAATCATGCTATTACTTTTATTTTTATGCAATTAGATATTATTATGACTAATTTTGCTAATCTTTGATATATATATATATATGTGTGTGTGTGTGTGTGTGTGTGTGTGTGTGTGTGTGTGTATATATATATGTATATATATATATAGCAGATTAAAAAGATAATCGCTCGCTTAGTCTTTGTGAAAGACTAATGGTTTATAATTCTAAAATTTTTAGGAACAGGTAAACAGAAGGCCAGTCAACGCTAGTGCATTGTTTGGAGCTTATGATGGTGTTGGACTTAATTATAACTGCTTTGTATTGTTATTTTGTTTTATAGTCTTATTTAGATGTGGATATTCATGTATATAAACTAGAGGGAAGATGTATTGTGTACTAAACTGCTAGCACGAAAGTATATTGTGAAATATATGTAAACGGACTGTTATGTGTTGGTTTTGTACGGGTTGTATCGTACTCATTATGCTTAGAAATTGTTAATGCTCTTTGATTTCTATAAGAAGGGGTTTTTGTGTATTGTACGGACTTTGGGTGGCTACACCTTGATGGTTAGCTTATCCATCATCAGCTTTATACCTGCAGGTGTAGATGAGTAGCTAGGTAGCTCTTTGTTATTCATAGTAGACTCATCAAATACTACATGTACAGACTTTTCTACAACTTGATTTTTCAGGTTGTAGATCCTATAGGCCTTGCTATGATTGTTGTACCCAACAAATATACCATCATAGGATTTGGCAACAAACTTATTCATATAAGGCATACCTTTATTGATCACATAACATCTGCTACCAAAGATCCTGAGATATGCCAGGTTTGATTTTCTGCCCTTCATGATCTCATAGGGAGTCTTCTTGTGGCTCTTAGTGATAGAAGCTCTATTTAAGGCATGGCATGCAGTATTTACTGTCTCAGTCCAGAAATATTCTATGAGAGATGTGTCACTTATTAAAGTCTTACCAACTTCTATGAGAGTTCTATTCTTCCTCTCAGTAATCCCATTTTATTGGGGTGTTCTTGAAGAATAAAATTCATGTTGAATCTTTTGCTCTTCACAGATTCTTATCATGCCTTCAGAATGGAATTCGGTCCCATGATCACTTCTGATTTTAACCACGGTACTGTATAACTCATTATGACTCTGGTTGACAAAAGTCCTGAAGATATCAAGGGTTTCAGAATTTTTCTTAAGAAAGAAAACCCAAGGAAACCTAGAGAAGTCATCAACAACCACAAGGGTGTAGACTTTCCTACCTATACTATGAACTGGCATAGGACCAAACAAGTTCATATGAAGGAGGTATAAACACCTCACAGAGTCTTTGGTCCCAATGGTCTTGAAGCAAGCTTTGGTCTGCTTGCCCTTTTCGCATGCAGAGTAAATGCCTTACTAGGTGTATTTCATCTTTGGACCATTCCTAACTAGCTCTTCACTAAAGAGCTTGTTGATGGTCTTATAGTTCAAATGAGCTAGCCACTTGTGCTATTGTACACAGTATGAGACATTCTCATTTGTAACTATACATATATGGGAGTCTTTATTTAGACATAGAAAGTTTAGGCAATAAACATCTTCATTCCTAGTGTCTGTCAAGATGACCTCTTTGTCACTTGACCTCTTAATTTGGCACTCATCCTTGTGGAATACAATGACATAGCCAAGATCACAGAGTTTGCTTGCGCTTATCAGGTTGTGTTTTAACCCTTCAACATAATCCACTTTTGAGATGGTGACTATGTCATTGGTGATATTACCATAACCTTTGGTGACTCCTTTGTCTGAACCACCAAAGATTATTTTGGGTTCATCCTTTACTGGAGTGTACTCCTTAAGGTTGCTCCATGTTCCAGTCATGTGTCTGGAACATCCACTGTCCAAATATCATATTGGGGTATGGGCACTTGGACTAACCTGCAAAATATGATTTAAGTTACCTTAGGACACCAATTTTTTATTGGGTCCTTGGTTTTGGTTTGTCTGAAAATGAACTTGTCTTCCTGCTGATTTTCTGACAGGAAGACTACCACTTACTCTGGGAATAGTAGGATTGTGTCAGCAATATATGGCAAAATGACCCACTTTGCCACAACACCAACACTCATGTATATTGCATCTTATTTTCTGAGCAGGTCTGGCAGTTTGGTTAGCTGCTTACTGTACAGAAGGAAGAGCGGCATCCTTCTTCAAGTTTCTTTCAGCAAGGATTTGACTGAAAGAGAGTCTTCTAGTAGACTTACTTGGCTTGTTATGAATGCCATCAACAACAATCTTTTTTGCATAGGACATGTTATTGATAGCATTAGAGATAGCCAAATCAGGCTTACTGATAGACTTACTCCTTGTCTGAGTCTTTGTTGGTTGGTCTTGAGAGCTAGCCACTGCCACATTCTTGAGTGCGGGGGTTGGTTCACCAAATACAAATGGTCCATGATGGGCCATTTGAATTTCCTCATGGGGAGCCTTAAAGGCACTCATCCCCTTGTTATATCTTCCACCATAGTTGTGAAGATTTTTGTTCATACTTGTAGATCTTCCATTCACCCAGTGACCATAGATACTCTCTTAGTCATACATGTTTGATGGTAACATCAGTTTCTTGAAAGGGATGGTAGGCTTAGATGTCGGGGGCTGAATTGGGACTTTGCCTTTCCCTTTGGGATGGGCAACTCTAGTGTTTCCTTTGAATCCCAAACCCCCCTTATCCTTTTGAGAGGTGAAGGAATCTATCAAGGGCAACACTGACTTAGGCTTAGAGTAACTAGCCACAATTCTTTTCTCCCTCTGGAGTTTCTCTTCAAGATCCCTAATGATCATGTTCTTATTGTTGATGGTCCCAATCTGTATGGTTGAGATAGCCTTTGGCTGGTTGATTCCCCTCAGTTTATGATCCAGTAAGGATGTTGACTCGGATTGCTGGGAAGCAGCTAGCTGTGGGAGATAATCTCCTCAGCCTGCTTCTTGACTAACTTCTTGTTTCTTTTCAAAGAATCCAAAATGGAACCATACTTGTCAATCAATTGATTGACATCTTCTCCAGATTCAGAGTCATCTTCATCACTGGATGAGGATGCATCAGAATCTGGACTAGTTATATAATCTAAATCAGAAGAGGAGCTAGTTAGAGAGTATACCTTATCTGGACCAGGCTGATCCTGGCTGGATTCTTGATCTGATAAGTCCATTAGCCCATACTTATTGATGCCCTCTTCATCCTCCTCAGTGTTATTGTCTGAATGTGACAGAGGGGCCATGATGCCTATCCTAGTTGTAGGATGGTCTTCTTCTTCATCAGTAATAGCAGCAAATAGCTCAATATAAGCTTCTTTTTCATCTTCAGAATCTGAAGAAGATGAGTCACTTTGACTCCAGCTCTATTCAGTCCTGGCAATAAAGTTCTTTTCCTTCTTGCCCTTGAGACGGTGGTGCTTCTTCTCACCAGTCTCCTTTCTCTTTACAGGACAATTAGCTATGACATATCCTGACTTGCTGCAGCAATAACAAATAATTTTAGAGGAAACATGTTTACTAGGTTTAGATTCATACATGTCTCCCTTGGAGTATTTCTTCTCAGCCTTGTAGTGGTCCTTCTTGTAATGAAAGGAGGAGGAAGGTCTGCTCCTCCACTACTTCCTCCTCATCAACTTCTAAAACTACCTAGAGAAGGTAGTAAATTCTCCATCAGATATGTTATTGTTTGATGTGCTTGGCTCTGTGTTGTCTGATTCAGCAGGCCTCCTTGGAGGAGAGGCAATCCTCTCCTTGATCTTCTTGGTGCTCTCAGCTTTGAAAGCCACAGTCTTTTCCTTGATCTAAGATTTGATGATTGTCTCCTCCTCCTTCCTGGCAGATAGCTACATCTCATAGGAGAGCAGCTTCCTAAATAGTATGTGAGGGGGAGTATTAGCAAGCTTTGCCACCTCTCTGATGGCAGAGATCTTTGTGTCCTAGTCTATAGTTAGAGATGTGAGAAACTTGTCATTTAGCTCATAATGGCTTAAGACCCTCTCATAGGTCCTCAGCTCATTCACAATTTTGAAAAAAAAATTCATAACATTATACAATGTTATCCTTCTTGTTCCATTTGAAGGCTTCATATTCTTAGTTGAGCAGGGATTTTCTGTCATCGCTGACCTTCTCAGTGCCTTCCATGTAGACAACCAAGGTGTCTCACATCTCCTTGGAAGTCTTGCAGTGAATAAGATTCTGGAAATTAGAATCATCAATAGCACTGACTATGATGTTCTGAGCTCTCATATCTATGGTGGCTAGAATGACCTCAACCTTAGTCATCTCTGAATACTTCTTTGGGGTCTTGACTGTTGCATCCAATGTTGAGATCTTCATAGGGATGAAGGGTCACTCTTGAATAGTTATAAAAATCCTTGTGTCAGATGCTTCCATGAAAATCACGACCCTCTCCTTCCAGATCCCAAAGCTTTCCTTCCTGCAGATTGAAAGCTTCATGGAACCCAGCTCCTTATGGTTCTCTCCTGAACCCATAAGTACAATTCTTTTAGCTACCCTTGGAGATCAACTCAGACTATTAAGTCCTTTTTGAGAAAACTCCCTCTAATATCACTTGAAAGTCTTTAGATTCAAGAGTAGCTAATACCTAGAGAGGGGGTGAATAGGTTTTAGGCCTTTTATATTTTTATTATTTTAGGTTTGTTGTGATTTAGTTATACTTAGCTTTCAAGACAAATAACAACAACACACGCAAGATTTATAGTGGTTCCCCAGATTATGGATACATTCACTGTCCCTCCCACCTTTTTAACAGTGTGTTAGATAAGGGACTTCATCAAAGATCTGCTCCAAGGAGCTTACAACTCTGATCTCTCTGGATCTCTCAGTCTCCTCCAAGACCTACCTCAGGCACAAAGCCCTACAACTCAGCGAAGTTATCTCCTACAACTCAGGCACACAGGCCCTACCTCAGACTTGTGCACATGTCCTACAACTCAGGCTAGGAGGATAACCTTACAACTGAGAGATATAATCTCCTATCTCAGATCTTAATCAGATCTTACCTCAGGCAAATTGCCCTACAACTCAGATCCAGTCCAGGATCCTACCTCAGACAAACTGCCCTACAACTCAGATCCAGTCCAGGATCCTACCTCATATTCAGCTCAGAATCCTACCACTCAGATCTACAAAAGATCCTACACTCGGCCTTTATAAAATAGGCTTACACTCAGATCTGTTAAGATCATACTTGATGAAAGGTTTGTTGATGATGATCTGACCCCAGAGAAATGTTCTCTGTATCTTCTTCCTTCTGTCCTGAGAAAGCTCAGTTCAGCTTTCTTCTTCATAGCTTCTAGAAAATGTTCTTCAGAAATAATCAGTTAGAACTATGAAGTAGCAGCAGCTGCTACAAGGGTTTGGCTTTACTTCCTCTGCTTTCTCAGAGATGTTTCTCTGAAGTTGTTGTTGTAGGTGAGAATGACAACAACTATCTTCTATCAACTTGTAGATCAGTAGTTGGAACAACTTCTCTTGGCTCTACAGCAGTGTCAAGAGCAAGAAGATGAAGTCTAGTACTTTCCAAAAGTTTTCATCTTCACAGCTTCAGAAAATATTCTTCAGGAATAAAACTGCTTGAGTTGTGAAGATGCTACAACTAGGGTTAGTCTTGGCTGCTTGTTCTTCTACCTTAGAGAAGTTTCTCTGAACTTGTTGTTGAAGGTGTTAATCACAACAACTAACTTGATTGAACTCTTAGATCAAAAGTTTGGACTTGTTCTTCAGGCTCTGCAACAGTGTCGAGAGGAAGAAGATGAAGTCTAGTCGTATCCCGAAAGTTAATGTCTTCTCACTGATCTGTTCTATTTTCTATTTCGCCGTCAAACGGCTCTTTGAGCCTTGTGCCCACTTGGATTTGGTACCTGCTGTAACTCCCCCACCCGTCACATGACATATAACGGTGGGTCTGGCCGGGGCCCCACGCCATATAGCACAGACAAGCGAAGGAATTACGTGTGGAAATCAAAATCTATACGTATCCTTAACTCATTCCATTCTAGCGCAGCATTTTTCTTGTTAGCATGAACTCAAACCAGAATGTCCACCCATATATAAATACCACATTTATATAACAACACCAGGAATGTATACAACTCACACACCCTGGCCTTATGGCCTTACAGGTTCCTCTTTACACAACAACAATTTCGTACATCGGCACGCAGGCCGGCCACACATGAAATCCAAACACAACTCTTCGCATGACCTTCAAGGGCCAACAGCAGCAAGCTAGCCATTCCACTTAGTCATTTCAATTCAAGCCGCGGCACCTGCAATGAGACATCCACCAAAAAGCGGCAAAACAAAGTAACGGTCAGCATTTGGCTGACCCATTATAACGACCCTACCCCCTACCCGGGGTAGTGGTTCCTTCCCTGTATACAGTGCTCAACAAGTATCATCAAACCGCATATATATATATCATTCTCTTGATTCCACTAGCAAACACATGACATCACAAATGCTGGAATCCACCAGACATTCCGTGCACTCAGGGCACCTTCTTGGCGTACCGGAATACACCAGTCATACACCGCTGATTCGAGGTTTTAACTTGTTGGTTGACCGGCCCTAGTCCACCAATCTCGCAAGCCGGCGACATCCCGCCCAAACCACACAGAGGTACACCCTCACAGCATCCAACAACCAGAGTAGGTCGACCCACAACATGTGGTGTAGCACGCCGGGTTTATCTAAGATCCCCAGGCAATGTCTACCCATCGACCCCCCTCCTAATCTGATCGACCCACACTATGTGGTGCAGCAACCCGGGTTTAACTCGGCTCCCCTAGCATTGCCACCCATCGATCCCTTCCTAACTAGATCAACCCACCCTAGTGGTGTAACAGTCGGGTTTATCACGAGCTCCCCAGGCATGTTACCAATTGATCATATCACAACCAGGAGCTTTGTCAAAGCCTCCTCACAGTCAACATCACATCCATACATTCATCACAAGAGAAAACCATTTGCATCTCATCAAATCCACGGAGTCATCTCCGGTTTACCCATGAACATCACCAATCCAGACTACCGGTCCAGATGGGCTTCACACAGCATGCCTATGCCGTACTCCATATTTCCGGCTCTAAATGCAGACTCAACAAAGGAATCTCTTCCGCAAATCCACCTCTTGGTGGAGGATTCCAAGCACATGCATAAAGGAAGGACTTCGATGTCCAAGAAGGAGATCGTTACCCTTGAAGATCGCTTCGGCGCCATGAAGTAGCCGGATGGAAATCACCGCCTCGGCTCTGCCTTCACGAATCCGCTCTCGGATCTTCGCTCTGCACTCTGCAGCTCCTACAGCAGCTGGTAGACTCCTCCCTTCTCTCTCCCTTAGGCCTTTCTTCTTTCTCTCTTGGAAAAAGATGAAAGAAGAAGAAGAAGAAGAAGAAGAGAAGAGGGGTTTTATCCTCTTTTTCTCGGCCTTCACCACACCTGGACAGAGCCCAGCCAATGGATCCAGGAAGAGGGAAACAAACGGCTCAGATCTGGCCAGAAAAGCTAAAACACGGCCTGACACGCCCTGTGACACGCCCGTGTCACAGGCCGTGTCCCTCTAAGCAGCAGACAACCGACTCAATCCAACCAGTACACGTCCGTGTGATACGCCCGTGTCGCATGCCGTGTACCCGACACGCCCTCAGACACGCCCGTGTCTGAGGCCGTGTGCCTCAACGAAAATAATCCTAAACCAACCCGAGACTTCACACGGCCTGGCACACGGCCTGGCACGCGCCCGTGTTCATGGCCGTGTGCACCTGGACACACCCGTGTCCCGCCAACACGCCCGAGATCGAAACGTCGAGTTGAGTTCGACGACCACTGACACGCCCTGTGACACGCCCGTGTCACAGGCCGTGTCCTCTCCACACTCGACACTCGACGATCGTCGAGATAAATTCGTCGACATCACGGTCGATCGTCGACACGGCCCCGACACGCCCTGCGACACGCCCGTGTCGCAGGCCGTGTCCGCTGTGTCGACTCCGAATTTCGTCGACTGCCCGACTCGACACTACCCAGGCCTGACACGCCCTGGGACACGCCCGTGTCCCAGGTCGTGTCACCCAAGCCTGAACCCGATTTTGCTCAAAATGCTCCGCTTGATTTCGGGGTGTTACAATCCTCCCCCCCTTCAAATAATTTCGTCCTCGAAATTGACTCCAAGCAGCCACAACCTCATCAAAGCTTACACCTCAAGCCTCCGCACAAACTAACAAACAGACAACACAAACAAATATCCCTGGCTTCCACTTGTGCACATGCAGTCACAAAAAACCTCAAAACAAAACAACATCAGTTCGTATCTCCTTACCATCACACGTGCACCACATTTTAATCAAGATTGTCAACATCACGATTTTATTCATCATCTATCAATCTAGTTTACATACAACTATATATATATCAACATCATGTACATACACCCATATGGATGATCCATCAAGTTTCGATTCAGTCAAAAATAATTCGCATCACACGTCACTTCCGCTCAGCCTCCCGATTTTGAAATTCATGATTAAGAGACAACTTAAACGCCCGAGGCTGAATTTCACCAACTGAACTTTGCGGCTCTTGTACTTCCATCGCATGAAATCGAGATTGCGTCCGGGGTGCAGATGATTCGGCCACTGCTTTTCCTTTTTCTTCATAGGACGCACCCATCTTTTTCTCACTCCCTGGAGGGGCATTCCGACAAAACCTTGCTATATATCATTGCTGCCCACATTTATAGCAAATACGTGTATCCACGCGTCCTGACCCATAAGTCGCCCCTGAAGAAACAGTCGACGGAGCTGATTCCGCCGGCCTAAATCTTTTCTTCTCTTGTCGTCGAAACTCCGATTGATCCGATGGTGACAGTTTAAACTCTGACTTCTCCGTTGCCCGTCTCTTATTCGCTTGTACTCGCTTCATATCCTTCTCCAAGGCACGGGCTGTATCGACCAACGCTTGGAAGCCTTGGCTCACGGAACTCGAAAGTGCCAACCTCAATTCATCCCGCAATCCTTCATAAAACCGATTTGTCTTTCGCGCTTCCTCCGCAAAGGTAGATCCCGCATATCTTCCCAATCTTGTAAACTCATGCAGGTAAGTATCAATATCTCGCTCACCCTGCACCAAGCGGAGAAACTCATTTTCCATCGCAATCCTCTGCGACACTGGCACATACTTGGCTAAAAATATTTGGGAGAATTCCTCCATTGAAACCTCCATTAAACCTCGACCTGCCAAGTGATGTACTTCAATCTCATCCCACCACAATCTCGCATCGCCTTCCAACAGAAAAGTGGCCAACATCACTTTCTGTTCCTCTACCGTCCTGATTGCGGTTAGGATCCTCTTTACTCTTGCCAACCAATCTTCTGCCTGCGTTGGTGAAAGCGCTCCACCAAACGTCGGGGAATGAAAGTTCATAAAACGTGTCAATGACTCGTCACTGGCTTGCGCCTCCACCACCACTTGCTCTTGCCTTGCACCAGGTCTTACCTGTCCAGTTGGTTGTGCTTGTAACACTGCAAGCACTGTCTCCGCCACCACCCGTATGGCCTCTGCCGAGGGAGGCATTGGCGCTTCCACGGGTGCTGCACTCTCATCCGACCGCTGGGGCTCAGACGGCCCAGCTCCATCCCTCGCCACCTATCAATGTACAGAAGACCATTAATCCTTCAAATCATAACGGTACTGCTACATTGCCTACACACGCACGCACATCATGTGCATGACATACATTCCTAGTGGACATTCATGAGTTCATTTATATTCTCTCCTCACAAACCATCTAAACCTGGCTCTGATACCACTTTGTAACGCCCCCACCCGTCACATGACATATAACGGTGGGTCCGGCCGGGGCCCCACGCCATATAGCACAGACAAGCGAAGGAATTACGTGTGGAAATCAAAATCTATATGTATCCTTAACTCATTCCATTCTAGCGCAGCATTTTTCTTGTTAGCATGAACTCAAACCAGAATGTCCACCCATATATAAATACCACATTTATATAACAACACCAGGAATGTATACAACTCACACACCCTGGCCTTATAGCCTTACAGGTTCCTCTTTACACAACAATAATTTCGTACATCGGCACGCAGGCCGGCCACACATGAAATCCAAACACAACTCTTCGCATGACCTTCAAGGGCCAACAGCAGCAAGCTAGCCATTCCACTTAGTCATTTCAATTCAAGCCGCGGCACCTGCAATGAGACATCCACCAAAAAGCGGCAAAACAAAGTAACGGTCAGCATTTGGCTGACCCATTATAACGACCCTACCCCCTACCCGGGGTAGTGGTTCCTTCCCTGTATACAGTGCTCAACAAGTATCATCAAACCGCATATATATATATATCATTCTCTTGATTCCACTAGCAAACACATGACATCACAAACGCTGGAATCCACCAGACGTTCCGTGCACTCAGGGCACCTTCTTGGCGTACCGGAATCCACCAGTCATACACCGCTGATTCGAGGTTTTAACTTGTTGGTTGACCAGCCCTAGTCCACCAATCTCGCAAGCTGGTGACATCCCGCCCAAACCACACAGAGGTACACCCTCACAGCATCCAACAACCAGAGTAGGTCGACCCACAACATGTGGTGTAGCACGCCGGGTTTATCTAAGCTCCCCAGGCAATGTCTACCCATCGACCCCCCTCCTAATCCGATCGACCCACACTATGTGGTGCAGCAACCCGGGTTTAACTCGGCTCCCCTAGCATTGCACCCATCGATCCCTTCCTAACTAGATCAACCCACCCTAGTGGTGTAATAGTCGGGTTTATCACGAGCTCCACAGGCATGTTACCAATTGATCATATCACAACCAGGAGCTTTGCCAAAGCCTCCTCACAGTCAACATCACATCCATACATTCATCACAAGAGAAAACCATTTGCATCTCATCAAATCCACGGAGTCATCTCCGGTTTACCCATGAACATCACCAATCCAGACTACCGGTCCAGATGGGCTTCACACAGCATGCCTATGCCGTACTCCATATTTCCGGCTCTAAATGCAGACTCAACAAAGGAATCTCTTCCGCAAATCCACCTCTTGGTGGAGGATTCCAAGCACATGCATAAAGGAAGGACTTCGATGTCCAAGAAGGAGATCGTTACCCTTGAAGATCGCTTCGGCGCCATGAAGTAGCCGGATGGAAATCACTGCCTCGGCTCTGCCTTCACGAATCCGCTCTCGGATCTTCGCTCCGCACTCCGCAGCTCCTACAGCAGCTGGTAGACTCCTCCCTTCTCTCTCCCTTAGGCCTTTCTTCTTTCTCTCTTGGAATAAAGATGATGAAGAAGAAGAAGAAGAGAAGAGGGGTTTTATCCTCTTTTTCTCGGCCTTCACCACACCTGGACAGAGCCCAGCCAATGGATCCAGAAAGAGGGAAACAAACGGCTCAGATCTGGCCAGAAAAGCTAAAACACGGCCTGACACGCCCTGTGACACGCCCGTGTCACATGCCGTGTCCCTCTAAGCGGCAGACAACCGACTCAATCCAACCAGTACACGGCCGTGTGACACGCCCGTGTCGCATGCCGTGTACCCGACACGCCCTCAGACACGCCCGTGTCTGAGGCCGTGTGCCTCAACGAAAATAATCCCAAACCAACCCGAGACTTCACACGGCCTGGCACACGGCCTGGCACACGCCCGTGTTCATGGCCGTGTGCACCTGGACACACCCGTGTCCCGCCAACACGCCCTAGCTCGAAACGTCGAGTTGAGTTCGACGACCACTGACACGCCCTGTGATACGCCCGTATCACAGGCCGTGTCCTCTCCACACTCGACACTCGACGATCGTCGAGATAAATTCGTCGACATCACGGTCGATCGTCGACACGGCCCCGACACGCCCTGCGACACGCCCGTGTCGCAGGCCGTGTCCGCTGTGTCGACTCCGAATTTCGTCGACTGCCCGACTCGACACTACCCAGGCCTGACACGCCCTGGGACACGCCCGTGTCCCAGGCCGTGTCACCCAAGCCTGAACCCGATTTTGCTCAAAATGCTCCGCTTGATTTCGGGGTGTTACACCTGCAATCTTGTTTTTTTGCATTGAATGCAGTATAGAAGGCGTGCGGCACCGTTTGTCGTGTGTCATAGACTTCCCGCAACAATTTGAAATTCTGCTGACGTCAGCACCTGTGGACTTAGTCAAAAATAGAAGATTCATCATAGGCGTTGAGTGAATAGTCTTCACTCAGCACTAAAACACTTAGCCAATTTTTTGTACCATTAGGCGTCGAGTCATCATTCATCACTGACGAACTATAGACTTTTATATTTTTTTCAACATAGGCGTTGAGTGAACCTTCATCACTCAACGCATTTGGACTTAGCCAATATTTATGTTGAGAAAGCGTTGAGTGAACGGTCTTCACTCAACGCTTTTGTCCTTAGACAAACTTTATGTTGATAGGCGTTGAGTGCGTTGAGTGAGTCTTCATCACTCAACGCGTACTTGACTTTCCTGTCATCTTGATGAGGCATTGAGTGAACAATCTTCACACAACGCTTCTGTACTTAGTTGATTTTTCTATTGAGTTGGCGTTGAGTGAACTGTCCTCACTCAACGCATTTGGACTTAGACATATTTTTTGTCTACATCTTCTAAGGCTTTGACTGAAGCTTGTTCTTTCAATGCTTTCTGAGCTTGGTGTTGAGTGAACTAGCTTCACTTAACGCTTATGGACTTAGCTAGATTTCTTCTCAGTTTCTCTGGCTTTGACGGCATAGAGCTTTACTCGACATTTCTTTCTTCAGGCGTCGAGTGAACTGTCATCACTCAGCGCTTCTTGACTTAACCAACAATCTTCCTTCTTAATGCTGAAGCTTTGACTGTCTGAGCTTTACTCGACGCCTCTTGTTATATGGCGTTGAGTGAACTGCCTTCACTCAACGAATGTAAACTTGAATTCTTTTTTGTCAATAGCCAGGCTTTGACTGCTCATGCTTTACTCAGCGTTTTTTGACATCTGGCGTTGAGTGAACTGTCTTCACTCAACGCATGTGTACTTAGACAAATTTCTGTCTTCCCAGCATTTTTCCTTGCGTCCACCTATCACTGTCACTTAGACAACCTGTCTAATCATTGTGAAAATAACATCCTGCACACATTAAACTTAAAATTGTATCAAATACATTTATGTGTACATCATTACTTGTTTGACTTTACAAATCTGAGACAATGTGATCAATGGACCTAACAGGTTAACTGCCCCAATTTCTTATAAAATCATTACAGCTCATCAGATTTATTTATATCGAATTACAAAAAAATTCTTCGTCCCCTATGGACATGTTGAAACCGATTTCTCGATCTCCTATGGAGTTCACCCTTGGGGAAGGGGTGGTCTCGCACCTACTTTACTTCTGCAAGCAAAACAACAAGGAAAACAAGGAAAGACCGACCCAAGGGCTCGGCAGGGAGGTCCCTCCACACACCTGGAAGATCTCAGAGCGCTTCCCCTCCTTAGCCAGAAGCCGAGCTAAGGTACCCTCAGAAAGCACTTGAGAACTGGAGCAGGAGAACAAAGGAAGCTTGCGTTTTGGGGTACTCCTTGGGTCCTATTTATAGTTTTTAGAATTTGAACTGCAATAACCAAAAGAGCTGACCTGAAATTACCAGAAAACCCTTGGTTGGGTCTGACAACAGCCAAACTCCGCTGTTTTGAAGAGTTATAGGCAGACCAGCGGGGGCAAAACAGTAAAAAGTACCTCATTCATCCAGACGAGTTGGGGAGCTTTGATCACCTCGGCGGGTCCTGCTCGCCTGCTTTGCCGAGTTCTGCTGCGAGGGCGTGAGCTGGGACTAGCTCGGCGAATGCCGAGCCCGGGGTCGACGAATGCTGATCTCCGTTCGACGAGTGCCGGTCTCTGGTCGACGAATGCCGAGCTCGGGCTCAGCCTCCCCACTGCCGAGTTCGCCTTCTGCCTTTAGTCCGATCTGCCTGGTTCCTGGCGACCTTGTTCACCGGCCACGGGGTTGTACAAGACCTTTATTATTATTATTATTATTAAGGAGGTATTATTGAGATGCGAATAGTTAGTGTGAGTCAGGTATATATAGAAAGAAGGCCTACATGCTAAAAAAAAATAATAATGAATAATAAATATTCATTTATTTTAGCATTTTATTTTTTGAAAGGCTCGACTTAAGAATGTTATCATGTGTCAGGTGTCGGTAGGCTGTCACGTGAGTGATTAATGACACGGCTCTATCAGTGAACGGTTCAGAAAGCCCCACTCGAAATTCCCTGCGGAAATAATAAATTAATATTAAATAATAATAATGGAGTTATTTGGAGTAAATGATTGGCTCTCGGCGATCGTGCCGTGTTGAACACGAAAGTTGTAGATATCGACGAGATCTACAACCTTCGTGTTGATCACTTTTGCTAAAAATGCATGTACAAGGCGTACTTTGAAAATATGCCCAGATTTTGCACCTTTTCAAAATACGCCTTGTACATGCAATTTCAAGAAAAGTGTTCAACACGAAAGTTGTAGATCTCGTCGATATCTACAACGTTCGTGTTGAACACGTTTCCTGAAATTGCATGTACAAGGCGTATTTCGAAAAATCGCAGAAAAATAGGAGATTTTGGAGTGCGACTAGCCAATTACGAATTGCGGTTAACAATCACCAAAACTTATTGCCTTATTTGAATATTTTAATGTCGTTGCTATCAGTACAGTAATTCTAACTATTCGTAATTAATATTTTTTTAAAAAATTAACTATTTGTATGGAGGAAAGCTATCCGCATTCTAAATTGAAAAAAAGCCAGTAGCAGAGTACCACTGCTTGGAAAAGGAATGATCACTTGAAAATCACGGAATAGAGGAGTACCGTCGTCAAGACGAAGAAAGATAGCTAAATGTGGAAAAGAAAATCGCTAGATAATGGAGGAGAACGCGTCGGGATAAAGAACGTCGCTCGAGAAATGAAGGAGGAGCACTTGCCGGATTTAGAGCCCTTCAGGCCGGATGAAAAGAGAGGAGGAAGGGTCGCTGATGGCATCACGATTTGAAGGGGAGGCGGAAGCACGAGAAGGTCAAGTACGAATAAGAAATAATTTTGTGTGGTGCTTGCTAACATGAATTCTGAATGTAAAAAAAAATCAAATTTTGAGTGTGAATAGCAGAAATGCGGTGTTAATATCAGCGTCCTGTTTTAATACTCAGTATAATTAAAGGAACGAAAGTTGCAGACAGAACTTAAACGAGATAAAATTGGGCCTAGGCTCTGTTTGGCATCGTGGTGGCGGTCGTAAACGCATGAGTTATGTTAAAGTTCCACTCAAGATAGTCTACAATGGTTCATCAGATATGGAATGACCATTTATAGTATCTCCAACGTAGAGTCATGCCTTAAAGTGATACGAAACTTAATGGGTCATTTCGAGTCAGTCTCGACATGTGCGGACATATAATTAATTCTCTAACAATCTCCTCATATGTCCACCGTAAACTCGACGTCAAAAAATGAGTGATGGGTACAATGTTCAACCAAACATGAAGCACTCACAGCCGTGTCCGTCACACTTGTCAGAACACATTGAACGTAAAAGAAACAAATGCATGCACACATAAAAATTAATATAAATTGCAGCAGCATCGCATAGGAGTCTAAAGTACGATTATAGTATAGACCCAACATACCTAATAGCTAATTATCAACAAAAGAACAGAAGTAATCCAAACAGCAAGTGTTCAAAAGAGTAAAACAGTGCCCTAAGCAGAGTTAAGTCATGTACAACCCTATATCCGGCAAGTGGGGATCGACATGAGCCAGACCAGCCAAGTCCCAGACCAGCCAAATTCCTGGCATCGAGTCCACTCGCCCTGGCGTCGAGTCCACTCGCCTCTGGCGCCAAGTCCACTCGACGCCATCCGCCTCGGCGTCGAGTGAGGCTTATTCACTCGACGCCTCTTAGCATTGACTGAGATCTCAGCATCTGTCGGTTCGCCCAGGTGGGGTGGAGCGGAATAATGGCGAGTGGAGCAGCAGGCTGGCACTCCCCATTGCTCTCGGTAGGTAGTTGGCGAGCGGGGCAAGTCTAGCCAGCACTCGCACCTTTTGGCGAGTCGGGCGTTTATAGCCTGTGCTCGCCCAGTGTCATAGGGGAGGTGGAGAGTGCTAGCACCATCGAGCACTCCCCACCCCCATGCGAGTGGAGGTTTTCAGGGGCCACTCGTCTAAGTGTTGCATGATGTGTTTTTACCATTTTATTCTCGTTGTCATGTTCATAGCCTTTCAGAACAACAGAGTTATGATGTTAGAAGGCCAATCTGGACTGCACATAGCTCTTTAGAACAGTGGAGGTTGGCTGTTGGCAGACCGTTTTCAGAAAACTATAAATAAACTCAAGTGTGTGCCTCAGAAGGCATGCTTACTTGTGCCCGGGTCTTCTTGCGTTTTCTGAGGTATTTTTAGCTTAGCACTTAGCTAAGGAGGGGAAGCGCTCTAAGATCTTCCGGATGTGTGGTGGGACCTCCGTGCTGCAGCCTTGGGTCTATTCCTTGTGCTTAGTCTTTGGTTGTTTAGCTTATAAGAGATAAGTAAGTGTGCGATCACCCCTTACCCAAGGGTCGAACTCCGCAGAGAACAATTTTTCGATTCAACATTTTGGTGCGGTGAGCATGGAGAGTGATCAACACCGAAAATCTTTAGTGAGCTTGATGACTGGAGGTGAAGGACAGGGATCTGACAGGGCCGACTCGCCACCTCCCACTCCACTCGCCACCCTCGGGATGTTCGAAGATTTCAGGCAGGAGGTGATTAGCCTCGTCAAATTCGGACTCAGCACACGCGTTGAGTGCTCGACACCAGCAGTCCCAGTTGTCGCGGCCCCAACCTTGGGTGAGAATGCCCCCGATAGGCGACCTGGGAAGGAGGTAGCAGAGGAGGGGAGAGTGCGAGATCTGCAGGGGCGAGTGTTGTTCCCCGGCTCGGCGAGTGGAGTCCAGATCGGCGAGATGGGTGTGCGAGATTCCCTGGCTCACCCAGCAGGTGGAGGTAGCCCATTGAGCGAGTAGATCTCATCTTCCCCAATTCCAGAGGGGTTTCATGAGCTGGAGATGTCCTATTGTACCGGAAAGGACGATCTGGTTCAACACATCCAGTGGTTTGAAGATGTGATCTTGATCTGATAGATGTCGGATGAGTTCAAGTGCATGCTCTTCGTCATCACACTCAAGGAGAATGCAAGAGATTGGTTCCACCAGTTGCCGGCCAACTCCATCTACTATTTCAAGGATCTACACTGGGGATTCATGCTGAGGTTCATCACTTCCAAAAAGAGGAAGAAGGAGTCTGAGTCCATGTTCCACATAAAACAGAGGGTGAACGAGACCCTAGGGAGCTATGTGGACCAGTTCTAGGAGGAGGTCCTCCAGGTCTAGGAGATGTCAGGGCATACCCTGATGATGGCCTTCACCCTAGGGCTACAGTAGGGCTTCTTGAGGATGGAGCTAAAGAGGGTGTCACCTCTCTCCTTCGAGGAGCTGATGGAGAGGGCATCGAGGGAGGTCGACGGGGAGGCGTCGAACCCAAACTTTGCCCGGAAGTTGGCCAAGTGGGTCGTGGAGGATGAGAAGGAGCCAAAAGGTGGCTGAGGTCAGGAGGTGAGAAGAGCTGAACCCAGGCAGAGGGAACAACAGCAGTAGCAACAAACGAGGTGGGGCTCCAAGAGCCGAACAATTGGCTCGACTAGAGGCAGCAGGAGTGGTAGGACCAAGGCCAGCGAAGAGGTTTCCATGGAGGAGATAACTGCCGGGGGGCTAGGGTCAGTTCAACCCTCCAGGCTGGAGGTAGTGTTATCATTCAACAAACTGCAGACGCCCCATTGGATACCCTGTTGAAAACTCAACAAACCGAAGGAGAATACGCCCACTTATAATGTTGAAAGTTTTCCCGGATCGTGGAGTTAGCAGGGGTTATCTCAACAAAGCAGTAACAACCAGCAACACATGCAGCACAAGCTTCTTTATTTGATCAAGAGCAAACTTCTTTACAAGGCGAGACATACATGGCGAGACATGCTTCACCAAAACCCAACACCGGGAGAGCAGAGACAGTTACAAAGACAAGAACAAAAACAAGCCGCACGGACTCAATCAACAAGCCGCCGACCTACTGCTGTGGAGTCCGCTCAGTCCGCCAGGTCGCCAGACCGCAACCCAAGCCGCGCGGACTCACCCCTTATTCCAATGCTTAGCTCTTCACCGCCGGTCTGCACGCCGCCAGACCGCACAAGCTGCGTCACCGAATGGAACAGTCCGCCTGAAGCAGGCGACTTCCTGAACCCCGAACCAAGTCGCCAAAGAGAAGACCGCCTGGTCGCTATCTGCGACCTGCTGTTTACCGCCTGTTGCTTAACCGCAGAGTACGCACTGTCCCTGACCGCAATCAGAGCCAAGTCCTGGCTTTCCAGCGCTATCCGCACAACCTGCACAGCACAACCGGGTCAACTCTCAATCCGCGCGGACACCAAAGTCCAGACCGCAGCAACTTACGCGAGCTCAAATACTGTTCACTTACTTCGGTCTAGGTTCGATTACTCCTGATGTGACATGAGTCCTATTTATAGACACGATGATGAGTATGGTCACCGCCCTAGCCGATAGGATCACCGCCACATCCCGCAGTGTTGAAGTTGGTGACCGGGCGGTCTGTCTTGGCGGGTTGAAGACCGCGCGGTCTGGCGGTTTGACTCGCCGGCTTGTAAACCGGGCGGTCTAGCGATCTTCACAGGCGACCTATCTGCTTCTCTTGTTGTAGCCGTGCGGTTAGTCCTTCTGTCTAACCGCGCGGCTTGTGCGGTTGACTTTGTACAGTCCGCTTAGCTTGTAAATTTTTAGTCCCACATCTCTTATTTGTATTCTCTCATCTCTCCTCCATTCTATATAAGGGAGGGCATACCTTTGTAATAGTTATCTTTTTTGGATAATAAAATTTCAATTATTCAAAAGCTTATCCGCTTGTTCTCTCTTTTCGCTACTTTCTAACATGGTATCAGAGGGCACGGTCACTTCCTCCTGATTCTGTGCGCTCTCTGTTGTTCGCGGCTTGTTTTCTACTTCCTGCGACCTATTTCGCGACTTGCCTTCTCTTCTGTCCGCTGCCCTGTTCGCGCGGCTTGTTTCTGTCCGCTGCCCTGTTCGCGCGGCTTGCTTCTTCTTGGTTCTCTTCTCCTACTGCTATTTGTCGCAGCGACCTGTTTCCTTATCACCGCGCTCCTTGTTCTTTCTTGCCGCTCCGACTTCCTAGTCGTTGCGGCCTTGTCTCTACCCGCTGCGGACTTCTTCTCCCTGTCCGCTTCTGCTTTCCCCTTTTCCTCTTGTCTCTATACTCGCGGTTTGCTGCTGTGATCTGCCTGACCGTGCGGGTTGTTCCTATCTCACCTGCATCTTGGTCGCGGTCACCTGCTCTTCTCCTCTCTTCTGTTCGCTCGACCTTTTCAGTCCGCGCGACCTCTTCCCCGCTGTGCCTTGTTCTGCTTCCTAGCCGCTCGTGTTCGCGCGGCTTCTTCCCTTTACCCGCTGCGGTTTCACGCGGGTTGCTCTCTTTTCCTCTCCCCGCGCCTTTCTCTCTGTTCGTGCGGATTCTTCCTTGTTTGAGCGGCCTCTCTGCCTTTCTTCCTTTAGCCGCTCCTGCTTGTTAGTCGCCGCGACCTCCTGGTTCAGTCGCGCGGCTTGTGCTCTGCACTTTGGTCGTGGCCCTTCTTGCCGCTGGTGTGCTGTCACCGAGACCGCTGCAGTTTCTTCTTCCTCCCTTCATGGCTTTCATATCCTCCTCCACGCCATTCGCCTCGGTTGTCACGTCTTCTGGTCGTGCACACGTTGTTACTCAGGGCAAATGGCTGATCGACACTGGTGCTACGAATCATATGACCGACCATCTCCTGTGTTTCTCTCTCCTAGAAAAACATGCTCGCTTGCCCCCGGTTATTCTCGCTGACGGCTCTTCATCACCAGTCCATGGAACAGGGATAGTTCATGTCTCTCCGTCTCTTCACTTGGCGGATACTCTATACGTGCCCCAGTTCCCGTGCAACTTATTATCTGTTACCTCTCTTTGCAAGCAATTACAGTGTTCCGTCACATTTACTTCTACTTCTTGCTCTTTTCAGGATCCGGACTCCCAACGGATGATTGCTACTGGGACTGAGAGTGGCGGCTTATACTTCCTGGACAACATTTCTGCTTTTTCCACCTTCTCCTCCACCTCCACAGATCTTCTCCAATGGCATCTCCGCCTTGATCATGCTCCTCCCCGTCTTCTTCGTCAACTTCTGCCCCACCTTCCTCCTCAAAGTCCTCCGCTCAACTGTGAGGCCTGTCAGCTTGGCAAGCATCACCGCTCCTCCTTCCCTCCAAAGCACGTTCGTAGCTCTACCCGTCCGTTTGATCTTATCCACTCCGATATCTGGGGTCCTTCTCCTACACTTACCATTGGTCGGGGTAGTTCCTATTTTGTCACGTTCATTGATGATTTCTCTCGCTGTACGTGGGTGTATCTATTAAAAGATCGCTCCGAATTATTCTCTGTATGGACATCCTATCTCATGATCAAAACTCAGTTTGGTGTTTCTATCCAAGTTTTTCGATCTGATAATGCCCAAGAATATCTCAGTCGTGACTTCTCTACATTCTGCATGCAAAATGGGATTCTTCATCAAACTAGTTGTGTCTATACTTCACAACAAAATGGTGTGGCCGAACGCAAAAACCGTCACCTCCTCGATGTCACTCGCACCTTGATGACCCAGATGCATGTTCCTCGCTCTTATTGGGGCTATGCTGTTCTCCTTGCCTGCTACCTCATCAATCGCATTCCCTCCACGGTTCTCCACGGCCAAACCCCGTTCTCCATTTTGTATCCGGGCAAGGAGCCGTTTCCTCTTCCTCTCCAAATCTTTGGATGCACTGCCTTTGTGCATACCCCTTCTGCCACCCGTGATAAGCTCTCCCCTCGCTCCACCAAATGTGTCTTTCTGGGGTACTCCACCACTCAGAAAGGCTACTGTTGTTTTGATCTCGTCCTTCGTAAGCAGTTCGTCTCTGCTGACGTCACCTTCTTCGAGAATACCTCCTACTTCTCGGATGACTCCTCTCCTCTTCTCCCAGCTTCTGATTCTCCTGCCGTTCCCTTCGTTCCCTCGCCTCCTACTACACTGTCTCCCCCCTCCTCTTCCTCCACCTCTCTCTCCCTTCTCCACCACCCTCTCCCTCATCTCCGCTGCCGTCGCTCTCTTCTCCCGGGCCAGCTTTCTCTACCACGGATGCTCCGGATGCCGCGGGCCCGGCTGACCTGGATCTTCCTATAGCTCTTCGCAAAGGGGTGCGGACGTGTACCCTACACCCCTTGCTGTTGTTGTTTCCTATGATCGTCTTACCCCTTCTCGCAGGGCTTTTGCACTGGCTATCTCTGCCACTGCCACACCCCGCTCCTATCAGGAGGCCCTTGCTATTCCTCACTGGAAGCTGGCCATGGATGAGGAAATGGCGACCCTCACTAAGCGGGGTACCTGGACTCTTGTTCCTCCTCCCTTCGGTACTGATGTTGTTGGCTGTCGCTGGGTCTTTGTGGTCAAATTTAGCCCAGACGGCACTGTGGATCGGTATAAGGCTCGCCTTGTTGCTAAGGGCTTTACTCAGACCTATGGGGTTGATTACTTTGACACCTTCTCCCCTGTGGCTCGTCTCAGCACTATCCGGGCTCTTCTCTCTGTGGCCGTCAATAGGATTGGCCGATTTCTCAGCTGGACGTCAAGAATGCCTTCCTTTATGGTGATCTTCATGAGGCCGTTTACATGGAGCAACCTCCTGGGTATGTTGCTCAGGGGGAGACACGAGTATGCCGGCTGCAGAAGGCAATTTATGGCCTCAAGCAGAGTCCTCGAGCTTGGTTTGACAAGTTCAGCGGCATTGTGGCGACTGTTGGTTTTGTGCGAATCTCTGCTGATCACTCTCTCTTTATTCGCAAAACTCCTTCTGGGCTGGTTGTTCTTGCTGTGTACGTCGATGATATTCTTCTCACTGGCGATGACCAGGAAGGGGTAGCCCTGACAAAGCGACATCTTCGCCAACATCTGATCACTAAAGATATGGGCTCTCCAAAGTACTTTCTGGGGATCGAACTCTCTCGGAAGCCCGACTCCTTAGTTCTCTCTCAGCGTAAGTATGCTCTTGATCTTTTAAAAGAGGCAGGATTAACTGGAGCAAAACCTGCCCGATGCCCCATGGCTACTGGGGAGGACAAAACCTGGACAGATGATTCGCCTCCTCTTTCAGATAGTTCGCGGTACAGGCGTCTGGTTGGTAAGCTCATATATCTCACAGTGACCAGACCTGACATTTCCTATGCTGTGGGCAAGGTGAGTCAATTCATGCAAGCGCCTAGGGAGTGTCATCTAAAGTCCGCCTTGCGGATCTTGGAGTATGTCAAAGCAGCGCCTGGGAAAGGATTACTTTTTCAGAAGAATGGTCATCTGAGGATTGAAGCCTACTCAGATGCAAGTTATGCTGATGACAAAGGGGATCACAAGTCAACCTCAGGTTTTTGCACCTTTGTTGGGGGAAATCTGGTGAGCTGGAAGAGCAAGAAGCAGTCTGTTGTCTCCAGGTCCAGTGCAGAAGCTGAGTATCGCAGTATGGCATCAACCACTTGTGAGTTGAAATGGTTGCGGGCTCTCATGCTAGATTTAGGAGAGGTGTACAACCATCCTCTACCTATGTTCTGTGATAACAAGGCCGCCATATACATCTCCAAAAATCCGGTATTCCATGAAAGAACAAAGCACATTGAGGTTGACTGCCATTTCATTCGTGAAGAGATTTTAAAAGAACAAATTTGCACTCTGTTTGTCACGTCTGATAAAGAGCTGGCTGACATCTTCACCAAGCCAGTTTCCGCCTCGTTTCTACATGTTTGCGACAAGCTAGGCATGATTGATATATATGCTCCAGCTTGAGGGGGAGTGTTGAAGTTGGTGACCGGACGGTCTGTCTTGGCGGGTTGAAGACCACGCGATCTGGCGGTTTGACTCGCCGACTTGTAAACCGGGCGGTCTAGCGATCTTCACAGGCGACCTATCTGCTTCTCTTGTTGTAGCCGTGCGGTTAGTCCTTCTGTCTAACCGCGCGGCTTGTGCGGTTGACTTTGTACAGTCCGCTTAGCTTGTAAATTTTTAGTCCCACATCTCTTATTTGTATTCTCTCATCTCTCCTCCATTCTATATAAGGGAGGGCATACCTTTGTAATAGTTATCTTTTTTGGATAATAAAATTTCAATTATTCAAAAGCTTATCCGCTTGTTCTCTCTTTTCGCTACTTTCTAACATGGTATCAGAGGGCACGGTCACTTCCTCCTGATTCTGTGCGCTCTCTGTTGTTCGCGGCTTGTTTTCTACTTCCTGCGACCTATTTCGCGACTTGCCTTCTCTTCTGTCCGCTGCCCTGTTCGCGCGGCTTGTTTCTGTCCGCTGCCCTGTTCGCGCGGCTTGCTTCTTCTTGGTTCTCTTCTCCTACTGCTATTTGTCGCAGCGACCTGTTTCCTTATCGCCGCGCTCCTTGTTCTTTCTTGCCGCTCCGACTTCCTAGTCGTTGCGGCCTTGTCTCTACCCGCTGCGGACTTCTTCTCCCTGTCCGCTTCTGCTTTCCCCTTTTCCGCTTGTCTCTATACTCGCGGTTTGCTGCTGTGATCTGCCTGACCGTGCGGGTTGTTCCTATCTCACCTGCATCTTGGTCGCGGTCACCTGCTCTTCTCCTCTCTTTTGTTCGCTCGGCCTTTTCAGTCCGCACGACCTCTTCCCCGCTGTGCCTTGTTCTGCTTCCTAGCCGCTCGTGTTCGCGCGGCTTCTTCCCTTTACCCGCTGCGGTTTCACGCGGGTTGCTCTCTTTTCCTCTCCCCGCGCCTTTCTCTCTGTTCGCGCGGATTCTTCCTTGTTTGAGCGGCCTCTCTGCCTTTCTTCCTTTAGCCGCTCCTGCTTGTTAGTCGCCGCGACCTCCTGGTTCAGTCGCGCGGCTTGTGCTCTGCACTTTGGTCGTGGCCCTTCTTGCCGCTGGTGTGCTATCACCGAGACCGCTGCAGTTTCTTCTTCCTCCCTTCATGGCTTTCATATCCTCCTCCACGCCATTCGCCTCGGTTGTCACGTCTTCTGGTCGTGCACACGTTGTTACTCAGGGCAAATGGCTGATCGACACTGGTGCTACGAATCATATGACCGGCCATCTCCCGTGTTTCTCTCTCCTAGAAAAACATGCTCGCTTGCCCCCGGTTATTCTCGCTGACGGCTCTTCATCACCAGTCCATGGAACAGGGATAGTTCATGTCTCTCCGTCTCTTCACTTGGCGGATACTCTATATGTGCCCCAGTTCCCGTGCAACTTATTATCTGTTACCTCTCTTTGCAAGCAATTACAGTGTTCCGTCACATTTACTTCTACTTCTTGCTCTTTTCAGGATCCGGACTCCCAACAGATGATTGCTACTGGGACTGAGAGTGGCGGCTTATACTTCCTGGACAACATTTCTGCTTTTTCCACCTTCTCCTCCACCTCCACAGATCTTCTCCAATGGCATCTCCGCCTTGATCATGCTCCTCCCCGTCTTCTTCGTCAACTTCTGCCCCACCTTCCTCCTCAAAGTCCTCCGCTCAACTGTGAGGCCTGTCAGCTTGGCAAGCATCACCGCTCCTCCTTCCCTCCAAAGCACGTTCGTAGCTCTACCCGTCCGTTTGATCTTATCCACTCCGATATCTGGGGTCCTTCTCCTACACTTACCATTGGTCGGGGTAGTTCCTATTTTGTCACGTTCATTGATGATTTCTCTCGCTGTACGTGGGTGTATCTATTAAAAGATCGCTCCGAATTATTCTCTGTATGGACATCCTATCTCATGATCAAAACTCAGTTTGGTGTTTCTATCCAAGTTTTTCGATCTGATAATGCCCAAGAATATCTCAGTCGTGACTTCTCTACATTCTGCATGCAAAATGGGATTCTTCATCAAACTAGTTGTGTCTATACTTCACAACAAAATGGTGTGTGGCCGAACGCAAAAACCGTCACCTCCTCGATGTCGCTCGCACCTTGATGACTCAGATGCATGTTCCTCGCTCCTATTGGGGCTATGCTGTTCTCCTTGCCTGCTACCTCATCAATCGCATTCCCTCCACGGTTCTCCACGGCCAAACCCCGTTCTCCATTTTGTATCCGAGCAAGGAGCCGTTTCCTCTTCCTCTCCAAATCTTTGGATGCACTGCCTTTGTGCATACCCCTTCTGCCACCCGTGATAAGCTCTCCCCTCGCTCCACCAAATGTGTCTTTCTGGGGTACTCCACCACTCAGAAAGGCTACTGTTGTTTTGATCTCGTCCTTCGTAAGCAGTTCGTCTCTGCTGACGTCACCTTCTTCGAGAATACCTCCTACTTCTCGGATGACTCCTCTCCTCTTCTCCCAGCTTCTGATTCTCCTGCCGTTCCCTTCGTTCCCTCGCCTCCTACTACACTGTCTCCCCCCTCCTCTTCCTCCACCTCTCTCTCCCTTCTCCACCACCCTCTCCCTCATCTCCGCTGCCGTCGCTCTCTTCTCCCGGGCCAGCTTTCTCTACCACGGATGCTCCGGATGCCGCGGGCCCGGCTGACCTGGATCTTCCTATAGCTCTTCGCAAAGGGGTGCGGACGTGTACCCTACACCCCCTTGCTGTTGTTGTTTCCTATGATCGTCTTACCCCTTCTCGCAGGGCTTTTGCACTGGCTATCTCTGCCACTGCCACACCCCGCTCCTATCAGGAGGCCCTTGCTATTCCTCACTGGAAGCTGGCCATGGATGAGGAAATGGCGACCCTCACTGAGCGGGGTACCTGGACTCTTGTTCCTCCTCCCTTCGGTACTGATGTTGTTGGCTATCGCTGGGTCTTTGTGGTCAAATTTAGCCCAGACGGCACTGTGGATCGGTATAAGGCTCGCCTTGTTGCTAAGGGCTTTACTCAGACTTATGGGGTTGATTACTTTGACACCTTCTCCCCTGTGGCTCGTCTCAGCACTATCCGGGTTCTTCTCTCTGTGGCCGTCAATAGGGATTGGCCGATTTCTCAGCTGGACGTCAAGAATGCCTTCCTTTATGGTGATCTTCATGAGGCCGTTTACATGGAGCAACCTCCTGGGTATGTTGCTCAGGGGGAGACACGAGTATGCCGGCTGCAGAAGGCAATTTATGGCCTCAAGCAGAGTCCTCGAGCTTGGTTTGACAAGTTCAGCGGCATTGTGGCGGCTGTTGGTTTTGTGCGAATCTCTGCTGATCACTCTCTCTTTATTCGCAAAACTCCTTCTGGGCTGGTTGTTCTTGCTGTGTACGTCGATGATATTCTTCTCACTGGCGATGACCAGGAAGGGGTAGCCCTGACAAAGCGACATCTTCGCCAACATCTGATCACTAAAGATATGGGCTCTCCAAAGTACTTTCTGGGGATCGAACTCTCTCGGAAGCCCGACTCCTTAGTTCTCTCTCAGCGTAAGTATGCTCTTGATCTTTTAAAAGAGGCAGGATTAACTGGAGCAAAACCTGCCCGATGCCCCATGGCTACTGGGGAGGACAAAACCTGGACAGATGATTCGCCTCCTCTTTCAGATAGTTCGCGGTACAGGCGTCTGGTTGGTAAGCTCATATATCTCACAGTGACCAGACCTGACATTTCCTATGCTGTGGGCAAGATGAGTCAATTCATGCAAGCGCCTAGGGAGTGTCATCTACAGTCCGCCTTGCGGATCTTGGAGTATGTCAAAGCAGCGCCTGGGAAAGGATTACTTTTTCAGAAGAATGGTCATCTGAGGATTGAAGCCTACTCAGATGCAAGTTATGCTGATGACAAAGGGGATCACAAGTCAACCTCAGGTTTTTGCACCTTTGTTGGGGGAAATCTGGTGAGCTGGAAGAGCAAGAAGCAGTCTGTTGTCTCCAGGTCCAGTGCAGAAGCTGAGTATCGCAGTATGGCATCAACCACTTGTGAGTTGAAATGGTTGCGGGCTCTCATGCTAGATTTAGAAGAGGTGTACAACCATCCTCTACCTATGTTCTGTGATAACAAGGCCGCCATATACATCTCCAAAAATCCGGTATTCCATGAAAGAACAAAGCACATTGAGGTTGACTGCCATTTCATTCGTGAAGAGATTTTAAAAGAACAAATTTGCACTCTGTTTGTCACGTCTGATAAAGAGCTGGCTGACATCTTCACCAAGCCAGTTTCCACCTCGTTTCTGCATGTTTGCGACAAGCTGGGCATGATTGATATATATGCTCCAGCTTGAGGGGGAGTGTTGAAGTTAGTGACCGGACGGTCTGTCTTGGCGGGTTGAAGACCGCGCGATCTGGCGGTTTGACTCGCCGACTTGTAAACCGGGCGGTCTAGCGATCTTCACAGGCGACCTATATGCTTCTCTTGTTGTAGCCGTGCGGTTAGTCCTTCTGTCTAACCGCGCGGCTTGTGCGGTTGACTTTGTACAGTCCGCTTAGCTTGTAAATTTTTAGTCCCACATCTCTTATTTGTATTCTCTCATCTCTCCTCCATTCTATATAAGGGAGGGCATACCTTTGTAATAGTTATCTTTTTTGGATAATAAAATTTCAATTATTCAAAAGCTTATCCGCTTGTTCTCTCTTTTCGCTACTTTCTAACACGCAGCAAGAACAAGTGTGTCCTCCAGCCCGCGGACACACATTCCAGTTTGCCGCTCCTGTGCAGATAGCCAGTCCGCCCCAGCTTCTCCAAGGCCGGACTCCAATATCCAGCCCGCCTTGCCGCTAGAGACCAAGCCAGGACCACCACAGCCGGACTCCACAACAGCCGTGTCCGCCATTCTGCGGACAAGGCATCAGCCCGCAAAACCCGAGCCCGCAGCCTCGCCATCAAGGCACCTGCCGGACTCAGCGGACACCCGGCTTCCGTCCGCATATCCCAAGTCCATTGCCTCATTGCCAAGGCACCTCCGGACTTAGCGGACACGCCAATCCAGTCCGCTAACAGCAGACTCCAGTCCGCAACTCCTGAGTCCATTACCTCGTCACAAAGCTAAACCGGACTCAGCGGACTCCGGCTCCAGTCCGCACGCTCCTGCACAAGCAAATCTCCAGTCCGCATTTCCCCAAGCTAGCAAACAAGGCAACAACACTTCTACTACGCTTGACGGACTGAGAAACCAGCCCGCGCTCCACTGCGCGATCTCCCCGGACTGAGCCATCCTGGACTTGGTTCAATTCCCACCAAGTCCAGTCCGCTGGCCACAAGGGCCAGTCCGCACTTACTGGAGGACACTGGATCTAGCCCTCCATACCGGGCGACCTCCAGTTTCTGTCCGCGCTGACCGGCGGTCTCCGCGGCTTCCACTTGCCGCTTCACTAGAGCAAGACCAAGGCAACTGCCAAACAAGTCTGCCGAGCTCCAGTCCTTCAGTCCGCTTCATGCCGGACTCCGCGGATAACATTCCTATCCGCCCGGTTACTTCCTGGGAGTCAACCGCCTGCTGAGCATACACTGGCCTGTCAGACCGTCGCTGCTGTCCGCGTAGTCCGCGCGAACAGACCGCCCAGGCCGCCACAGAGCAAACCGCCTGCAACATCCCTGCCGACCTAGCAGTCCGCCAACCCTGTCCGCGTAGTCTGCGCGGATAGGTTTCCCAAGCCATCCATTCACCCACTTTCACTTCACAGAATTCAACACTCCCCCTTGAAGTGAGAAGTGGTGAATAACTCCAGCAGCTCCCGTAACCTTGCACCTGGTCCTTCCGATAGCATCTACGAAGAGATGTCCAAGACATAGTCCTCGCCCCGCATATCATGGACCATGAGGGAGCCCTCCAGCATCTCCAAAAAGGAGTCATGCTTCCCTCTGCCTTCTTCAGCTTCAACCTCCACTCTTGCATCACAGGAGTATCACCAACTTCCTTGGACACTGAAGTCCAAGCCTCGTTGCCTCTGAGAGAAGTCACCTCTTCAGACTTGGTGTCAACCACCTCCTTGATTCTAGTGGGGTCATCACAGCCAGAAGAACCTTGCTCGACCTGAGGGCTAACAAGGAAACACGGAACCAATTCCGCCATGTTCCCTTCACAGTATCGAGCTGGTGGCTTACTGATCCTCTTCGATCTCCGAAGAACCTGATCATGGCTAACCACCTCCGCTGCTATTGAACCAGCTCCGTTCCCGGGCAAACCCGGAACAATGCTCCCTTTGCTCCCTGAACAAGACGCCTCCTTACTGGAACCAAAAGCATCTGGAGCAACGCTCCCCCTGCTACCTGAACCAGAAGACTCCCCTCTTGAACAAGAACTGCCTGGAACATCGCTCCCCTTGCTTCCTGAACCGGAAGCCTCCGCCTTCGAGCCAGAAGATCCTGGAGCATCGCTCCCCCTTCTTCCCAACTCTGACGCCTTTGCCCCGGAGCTAGAACAACCTGGAGCACCTGGTGACTCAGACAACTCCACTTCCTTAGCAGCAGCCTCCTTCAGCCCACCATCTGACCTGCTTATCTCTAGCTCCACATAAGAGCTACCCCAATACGGCGTCAACTCATCAAAAACAATGTCTCTCGACACTATGAGTTTCTTCGTCGCAGGATCCATACACCTCCATCTTCTTCTCTGCTCATCATACCCATACACCTCCCTCCGCCCAAAGAGCCTTCGGAACGCCTTTACTCTGAAGCCAACACTTGCAGGTCTCCGTTAACCAACGGATCATCCGAGCTGCAATACTACCCTGTTGTGAAGTATGTCCACAAGAAAGCTCCATCTGGATCCCTTGCTTCCTGCAAAAGCGTGAGAACTCGGTTGAGCCAAACTCACCACCGATACTTGTCCTCAACACCTTGATCCTCCGGCCAAGCTGGCCTTCCACAAGCTTCTTGAACTCCACAAACAAGCGTACCATGTTGGACTTCTTCTTCATAAAGTATACCCAAGTATACCCAGAATAGTCATCAACCAATATCAGCATGAACCTGCTGCCTCCAAGACTGGCCGTGACGGTCGGTCCCACCAGAGCACAATGGACAACCGCCAATGGTGCATTACATCTGGATTGTGCTTTGTAAACCATGAAGCGATAGGCTCCACTTTCCTGACATCCCGCACACCCCCGACCATCGCCATAGGATGACAATCTAGGCAAGCCTCTTACGAGTCTTCTTTCCGCCATTGCTTTCAGCTTGTCCATCCCTACATGCCCCAGTCTTTCATGCCAGATAGCTGCACTATCACTGGCATTCCTCCGATCAACTCCAGAACTAGTTGATATCCCAACTACGTTCTTCTCCTTCCTCCCTACCTGAGCAACGTTCGCCGAGAGCAAGACAACCTTGCACTCCTTCCGAAGATGACCTTGCTGCTTGCATTTATAGCACCGTGGTCCTTCCTTCCTCTTCCTATCACGCCTAGGAGAAACACTCCTTTCTTCCTGATATGAAGTAGAGGGACCATCTTCCACAGCCACCTTCACCTCCTTCCTGAACAACCCATCAAGGGAAGTCCAGACCTCCGCAGCTGACCGACATCCACTGATGTGGTCCAAGAGCTCCGATGAGATCACCTGCTTGAGAATAGACTCCGCTTTCGCATTTGCCTCCTTCCAAGCTCTCATCGCCTCAGCATTGCCAGCAGTATCCTCTTGTCTTCCTGCTCCGCATACAACATCCCAAAGGTCCTCGCCAAGAAGAAAGCTCTTCATACAGGACTTCCACCGTTCACAGTTCGTCTCTGTAAGAAGATCAATACCAAGACAACTTGCATCCTCCACTGCCATGGTTCTACCACTGGTTTCCTCTTCAGAAGAGCAACTACTTCCATTGAGCACTGCTTGACCACTCCAACAACCTCGATCTGATACCATGTTATAATTCAACAAACCGCAGACGCCCCCTTGGATACCCTGTTGAAAACTCAACAAACCGAAGGAGAATACGCCCACTTATAATGTTGAAAGTTTTCCCGGATCGTGGAGTTAGCAGGGGTTATCTCAACAAAGCAGTAACAACCAGCAACACATGCAGCACAAGCTTCTTTATTTGATCAAGAGCAAACTTCTTTACAAGGCGAGACATACATGGCGAGACATGCTTCACCAAAACCCAACACCGGGAGAGCAGAGACAGTTACAAAGACAAGAACAAAAACAAGCCGCGCGGACTCAATCAACAAGCCGCCGACCTACTACTGTGGAGTCCGCTCAGTCCGCCAGGTCGCCAGACCGCAACCCAAGCCGCGCGGACTCACCCCTTATTCCAATGCTTAGCTCTTCACCGCCGGTCTGCACGCCGCCAGACCGCACAAGCTGCGTCACCGAATGGAACAGTCCGCCTGAAGCAGGCGACTTCCTGAACCCCGAACCAAGTCGCCAAAGAGAAGACCGCCTGGTCGCTATCCGCGACCTGCTGTTTACCGCCTGTTGCTTAACCGCAGAGTCTGCACTGTCCCTGACCGCAATCAGAGCCAAGTCCTGGTTTTCCAGCGCTATCCGCACAACCTGCACAGCACAACCAGGTCAACTCTCAATCCGCGCGGACACCAAAGTCCAGACCGCAGCAACTTATGCGAGCTCAAATACTGTTCACTTACTTCGGTCTAGGTTCGATTACTCCTGATGTGACATGAGTACTATTTATAGGCACGATGATGAGTATGGTCACCGCCCTAGCCGATAGGATCACCGCCACATCCCGCAGCAAGAACAAGTGTGTCCGCCAGCCCGCGGACACACATTCCAGTTCGCCGCTCCTGTGCAGATAACTAGTCCGCCCCAGCTTCTCCAAGGCCGGACTCCAATATCCAGCCCGCCTTGCCGCCAGAGACCAAGCCAGGACCACCACAGCCGGACTCCACAACAGCCGTGTCCACCATTCTGCGGACAAGGCCAGCCCGCAAAACCCGAGCCCGCAGCCTCGCCATCAAGGCACCTGCCGGACTCAGCGGACACCCGGCTTCCGTCCGCATATCCCAAGTCCATTGCCTCATTGCCAAGGCACCTCCGGACTTAGCGGACACGCCAATCCAGTCCGCTAACAGCAGACTCCAGTCCGCAACTACCGAGTCCATTACCTCGTCACAAGGCTAAACCGGACTCAGCGGACTCCGGCTCCAGTCCGCACGCTCCTGCACAAGCAAATCTCCAGTCCGCATTTCCCCAAGCTAGCAAACAAGGCAACAGCACTTCTACTATGCTTGACGGACTGAGAAACCAGCCCGCGCTCCACTGCGTGATCTTCCTGGACTGAGCCATCCTGGACTTGGTTCAATTCCCACCAAGTCCAGTCCGCTGGCCACAAGGGCCAGTCCGCACTTACTGGCGGACACTGGATCTAGCCCGCCATACCGGGCGACCTCCAGTTTCTGTCCGCGCTGACCGGCGGTCTCCGCGGCTTCCACTTGCCGCTTCACTAGAGCAAGACCAAGGCAACTGCCAAACCGGTCTGCCGAGCTCCAGTCCTTCAGTCCGCTTCATGCTGGACTCTGCGGATAACATTCCTATCCGCCCGGTTACTTCCTGGGAGTCAACCGCCTGCTGAGCATACACTGGCCTGTCAGACCGCCGCTGCTGTCCGCGTAGTCCGTGCGAACAGACCGCCCAGGCCGCCACAAAGCAAACCGCCTGCAACATCCCTGCCGACCTAGCAGTCCGCCAACCCTGTCCGCGTAGTCCGCGCGGATAGGTTTCCCAAGCCATCCATTCACCCACTTTCACTTCACAGAATTCAACAGGTAGTTCTAGAGGCCTCTTCTCTCTGATAAACGTCAAGATATGACGATAGATAGGGGAGGAGGGGAGGCCAGTAGTGGAGGAGGATAGAAGTCAAGGTGGAGTTTCCCTATTACAATTTCCAGCACAAAGAGGGTCATGCAACGACCACGTGCCCGGAGTTTCTTGAGATGAGGGGAAACATGGAGCAACAACAGCAACTCCGCCAGGAGGTGCGGATTGAGGAGGTCCTGTCCAGGGGATAGGAGGACAGGTGCGAAGACCGAGCTAATGTTGGTGCCCGAGGAAGGATCAGGGTGATCAATGGGGGGGGGGGGAGGGGGGATTGAAGCTGATTGAAAGGTGAGCCTTCATACCATGTACCGTCGGAGTATTGGCTCCACTTCCCAAACCCCACCCCCCGGATGAGAAGATCACCTTCTCAAGGAAAGATATGTCAGATCATGAGGATCCCTTCTGCGATGCGTTGGTAATCCAGACCTCGGTCGTGAATTTCACTATCTCCTGGATCCACATCGAAAATGGGAGCTCGGTCAGCATAATCTTCAAAAAGGCATTTGATGCGATGAAGGTGGAGGCCTGGAGGGTGCTGGCCTCGGATGGATCTCTCTTCGGGTTCTCGGGAGAGAGGAAGGAGGTGGAAGGAGGAGTAGGACTCCATGTTACCTTGGGGGGAGTCTAGAAATTGCAAGTTCGTCATCATGGATGCACCAAGTAGTTACAACGCTATCTTCGGGCAACCCCTCATCAATGCCTTCAGTTGCATGCCCTCATCTTTCCACCAGTGCTTGAAGTACGAGGGAATCCAGGTCAGGATCCAAGAAGACCCCAAGGTGGCAAGGGAATGCTACGTCGCCGCGGTGAACTCCATCTCCTGGCAGGAGGGAGCTATGGAAATGGAGATAAGGATGGAAGAGGTGTCCCGACAGGATGCTAGGGGAGAATCATAGGAGATGTGGGCAAAGGAGGAAGAGATCTGCATCCAAGTGGTGGCAGTGGAAGAGGTTCAGAGGAGCGAGCCTCAAGTCACACCTGGAATGGTGATGATTTGAAATGTTTCTACCAATAAATCATGTACGTACATCCCTTTTATAAATAAGAAATCTCTTGGTATTTTAGACATTTTTTGCAATAGAATTTGTGACAGGTCATATTCATAAAGTAAGTCGCGAGCTTTCTCCCGCTCTTAGGCTCATATAGCTGGCAAGGCAAGGGTCCTCGGTGGACATTATTCTTGCTTTGGAGTCAAGTCCCAAGATGCTCCGCTATCAAGCTTCCAACTAGCTAGAAGGGATGAGATCCTCGGTGGACATTATTCTTTCTCTAGAGCTAAGTCCTGAGATGCTTCGCTGTCTGGCTTCCACCTAGCTGGCAGGGTTGGGATCCTCGATGGACATTGTTCTTGATCTAGAGCCAAGTCCCGACATGCTCCGATGTCAGGCTTCCACCTAGATAACAGGGTCGGGATCCTCGGTGGACATTGTTCTTGCTCCGGAGCCAAGTCCCGAGATGCTCCGCTGTCAGGCTTCCACCTAGCTGGCGGGGCCAGGATCCTCAGTGGACATTATTCTTGCTCTGGAGCGAAGTCCTGAGATGCTCCGCTATCAGGCTTCCACCTAGCTGGTAGGGCCGAGATCCTCGGTGGACATTGTTCTTGCTCTAGAGCCAAGTCCCGAGATTCTCCGCTTTCAGGCTTCCACCTAGCTGACAGGGATGGAATCCTCGGTGGACATTATTCTTGCTCTGGAGCCAAGTACTGAGATGCTCTGCTGTCAGGCTTCTACGTAGCTGGCAGGGCCGGGATCCTTAGTGGACATTGTTCTTGCTCTGGATCCAAGTCCTGAGATGCACCGCTGTCAGACTTCCACCTAGCTGGCAGGGCTAAGATCCTCGGTGGACATTGTTCTTGCTCCAGAGCCAAGTCCTGAGACGCCCCCGCTGTCAGGCTTCCACCTAGCTGGCAGGGCTGTGACCCTCGATGGAGATAGATGTCACCCCAGAATCAGGCCCCCGGCTTCTCTTTCCACTCAGCATCAAGCAGTTGAAATTGAGCTTGGGAAAGAAGCTGATGAAAAAGGTAGCAAGGAAAAAACAAAAAGTTGGTCTCAATAACCTCCAGGCGAGCTGGTAGTGGTGAGTAGAGATCCCGACAATACAAAAGGGGTGGCACTATCTAAGCATGGAATATTCAAAAGGGCGAGCCGAGACCTCAGCAGAATGGCGAACCAAGGCTATGCAAAGCAACTACGCTACATCCCATGGAGACTTTACTTGGGAAATTTCAAAGAAATTTCTGGCTTAGAATAAATCTCTAGAAAGAAGAGATCTCGCAGGCGATCTGGGAGTTCATGGGTCCACCGCGGCGAGTGGTCTACCTCCTGATTGTTTAGGGCTGGCGAGATCTCAAGGTCTCCTCGCGTGTATGTATCATAACTCAAGTACATTCTAACGATGAATGCTATCCTAGCGAAGTCGTGTAGTAAAGGGGCGACATGCATGCGAGTGTAATACAGAAAGTAAACAAAAAAGAGACAGAAGACTTGGCAAAGTAATTTTTCATTAATGTACATTTCATTACAAAAGGGGCTCTCCTCGACGAGGTTACAAAATTAGGGGGGAGATCATTACAAATATTAAAAAAAGTTTAGCTAGCTCTCGCCCTCCCCTCCAGAATTGTCCTCCTTATAGCTGGAGACACCCTTGAAGAGCGAGCCAAAGCTGTCTTCCTTCTCGCCAGGGGGAAGCGGGAGGGGAAAACAGCTCCGACACTAAGTCTTTTGTGGTCATCTCCTTGCAACCTTCCGTCAACACCTGCATCTCTCGCATGACTTGTCGGGTATAGTCCACAGTGTTGATGGAGTTGACGCGCAGCTTCTTGACAACCTCCACCTCGCTGAAGACTTTTGGCCTCTGGATTTGGGCGCCCGGCTCGCCGCTAGAGGGGAGGAGGATGATGTCCATTAGGCGAGTGACATTGCCCTGGAGCCCCTTTTTCTGCTCCTCCAATGCCCTGTTCTTCTCCTCCAGCTCGGCGGCGCGAGCTCGTATACGATTCATGGTCTCGACATCCTACAATGTGAGAAAGGTAAGTTAAGAAATTATGGAAAACCTAAGTAAAAAGGAGAAGGGTTAAAGTATTTAAATCCAAGGGTAGCTAATCAGCTAGGGGGGGTGAATAGGTTATAGCAGTCTTTTTGATTTCTTTGAAATCTTTAACTGATTTAAGCCCTACTATGTTTGCTTAGTTATGATTTCAAGAAAGTAACACACATCCCCAGTGTATGGGTACATCCACTGTCCCTCTCTGCCTTTTTAATAGTATGTTAGACAAAGCACTTCTCTAATAACTTTGGTTCCTCAGTGATTATACCACGATCCCACCGGATCACTTAGTCTCCATCGAGACTTACAATACACACACTTAACCAACCACACAGTAATCATCTGATCACCTAACACAGGCACAAATGCCCTTAATACAGGCTGGGAGTGTTAAAATTCAACAAAACCGTAGAGGCCTCCTCGGATACCCTGTTGACACTCAACAAACCGGCGGAGAACACCCCACTAATATTGTTGAAAGTTTTCCCAGATCGTGGAGTTAGCAGGGGTTATCTCAACAAAGCAGTAACAACCAGCAATGCATGCAGCACAAGCTTCTTTATTGATCAAGAGCAAACTTCTTTACAAGGCGAGACATACATGGCGAGACATGCTTCACCAAAACCCAAACCAGTAGAGCAGAGACAGTTACAAAGGCAAGAAAGAAAAACAAGCCGCGCGGACTCATCCACCAAGCCGCCGGTCTACTGCTGTGGAGTCCGCTCAGTCCGCCAGGTCGCCAGACCGCAACCCAAGCCGCGCGGACTACCCCTTATTCCAATGCTTAGCTCTTCACCGCCGATCTGCAGGCCGCCTGACCGCGAGGTCGCCTAGCCGCCAGACCTCACAAGCTGCGTCACCGAATGGAACAGTCCGCCTGAAGCAGGCGACTTCCTGAACCCCGAACCAAGTTGCCAAAGAGGAGACTGCCTGGTCGCTATCCGCGACCTGCTGTTTACCGCCTGTTGCTTAACCGTAGAGTCCGCACTGTCCCTGACCGCAATCAGAGCCAAGTCCTGGCTTTCCAGCGCTATCCGCACAACCTGCACAGCACAACCGAGTCAACTCTCAAACCGCGCGGACACCAAAGTCCAGACCGCAGCAACTTACACGAGCTCAATTACTGTTCACTTACTTCGGTTCAGGTTGCCTACTCCTGATGTGACATGGGTCCTATTTATAGGCACGATGATGAGTATGGTCACCGCCCTAGCCGATAGGAACACCGCCACATCCCGCAGCAAGAACAAGTGTGTCCGCCAGCCCGTAGACACACATTCCAGTTCGCCGCCCATGTGCAGATAGCCAGTCCGCCCCAGCTTCTCCAAGGCCGGACTCCAATATCCAGCCCGCCTTGCCGCCAGAGGCCAAGCCAGGATCACCACAGCCGGACTCCACAACAGCTATGTCCGCCAATCTGCGGACACAGCACCAGTCCGCATAACCCGAGCCCGCAGCCTTGCCATCAAGGCACCTGCCGGACTCAGCGGACACTCGGCTTCCGTCCGCACTTCCCGAGTCCATTGCCTCAATCTCCAAGGCACCACCGGACTCAGCGGACACGCCGATTCAGTCTGCTTTCGCAGCAAACTCCAGTCCGCATTCTTGAGTTCATAACCTCATCACAAGGCTAAACCGAACTCAGCGGACTCCAGCTCCAGTCCGCACGCTCTTGCCCAGGCAATCCTCTAGTCCGCATACCCCCAAGCTAGCAAACAAGGCAACAACACTTCTACTAGGCTTGGCGGACTGAGAAAGCAGCCCGCGCTCTACTGCGCGATCTCCCCGGACTGATCCATCCTGGACTTGGTTCAGATCACACCAAGTCCAGTCCACTGGCCACATGGGCCAGTCCACACTTACTGGCGGACACTGGATCTAGCCCGCCATAACGGGCGACCTCCAGTTTCTGTCCGCGCTGACCGGCGATCTCCGCGGCTTCCACTTGTCGCTTCACTAGAGCAAGACCAAGACAACTGCCAAACCGGTCTGCCGAGCTCCTGTTCATCAGTCCGCTTCATGCCGGACTCCGCGGATAGGATTGCTATCCACTCGGTTACTTCCTGGGAACCTACTGTCTGCTGAGTAATCCCCGGCCTGACAGACCGCCGTTGTTGTCCGCGTAGTCTGCGCGAACAGACTGCCCAGGCCGCCACAGAGCAAACCGCCTGCAACATCCCTGCCGACTTAGCAGTCCGCAAACCCTGTCCGCGTAGTCCGCGCAGATAGGTTGCCCAAGCCTTCCATTCACCCACTTTCACTTCACAAGTTTCAACACTCCCCCTTGAAGTGAGAAGTGGTGAATAACTCCAGCAGCTCCCGTAACCTTGCACCTGGTCCCTCCGATAGCATCTACGAAGAGATGTCCAAGACATAGTCCTCGCCCCGCATATCATGGACCATGAGGGAGCCCTCCAACATCTCCCAAAAGGAGTCATGCTTCCCTCTGCCTTCTTCAGCTTCAACCTCCACTCATGCATCATAGGAGTATCACCAACTTCCTTGGGCACAAAAGCCCAAGCCTTATTACCTCTGAGAGAAGTCACCTCTTTAGCCTTGGTGTCAACCACCTCCTTGATTCTAGTGGGGTCATCACAGCCAGAATTACCTTGCTCGACTTGAGGGCTAACAAGGAAACACGGGACCAAGTCTGCCATGTTCCCTTCGCTATATCGAGCTGGTGGCTTACTGATCCTCTTCGATCTCCGAAGAACCTGATCATGGCTAACCACCTCCGCTGCTTCTGAACCAGCTCCGTTCCCGGGCAAACCCAGAACAATGCTACCCTTGCTTCCTGAACAAGACGCCTCCTCACTGGAACGAAGAGCACCTGGAGCAACGCTCCCCCTGCTACCTGAACCAGAAGACTCCCCTCTTGAACAAGAACAACCTGGAACATCGCTCCCCTTGCTTCCTGAACCGGAAACCTCCGCCTTCGAGCAAGAAGATCCTGGAGCATCGCTCCCCCTTCTTCTCGACTCTGACGCCTTTGCCTCGGAGCTAGAACAACCTGGAGCACCTGGTGACTCAGGTAACTCCACTTCCTTAGCAGCAGCCTCCTTCAGCCCACCATCTGACCTGCTTATCTCTAGCTCCACATGAGAGCTACCCCAAAACGGTGTTAACTCATCGAAGACAATGTCTCTCGACACTATGAGTTTCTTCGTCGCAGGATCCATACACCTCCATCTTCTTCTCTGCTCATCATACCCAACAAAGACTAGCTTTGTCTTGAGAGCACCCGGAGAGTGTATATAGCAGGTAGATCCAAACACCCGAAGGTGCTTCATTGAGGGCTTCACTCCGAACATCAGCTCATAAGGAGTCTTCACTATGATCGGACTAAGAGGCATCCGGTTGATGACATGAGCAGCACAGGCCATCCCTTCTGCCCAAAGGGCCTTTGGAGCGCCTTTACTCTGAAGCCAACACTTGCAGGTCTCCGTTAACCAACGGATCATCCGAGCTGCAATACTACCTTGTTGTGAAGTATGTCACAAGAAAGCTCCTTCCGGATCCCTTGCTTCCTGCAAAAGTGTGAAAACTCGGTTGAGCCAAACTCACCACTGATACTTGTCCTCAACACCTTGATCCTCCAGCCAAGCTGGCCTTCCACAAGCTTCTTGAACTCCACAAACAAGCGTACCATGTCGGACTTCTTCTTCATGAAGTATACCCACGTATACCTAGAATAGTCATCAACCAATATCAGCATGAACCTGCTGCCTCCAAGACTGGCCGTGACGGTCGGTCCCACCAGAGCACAATGGACAACCGCCAATGGTGCTTTACATCTGGATTGTGCTTTATCAACCATGAAGCGATAGGCTCCACTTTCCTGACATCCCGCACACCCCCGACCATCGACATAGGATGACAATCTAGGCAAGCCTCTTACGAGTCTTCTTTTCGCCATTGCTTTCAGCTTGTCCATCCCTACATGCCCCAGTCTTTCATGCCAGATAGCAGCACTATCACTGGCATTCCTCCGATCAGATCCAGAACTTGTTGATAACCCAACAAGGTTCTTCGCCTTCCTCCCTACCTGAGCAACGTTCGCCGAGAGCAAGGTAACCTTGCACTCCTTCCAAAGATGACCATGCTGCTTGCATTTATAACACCTTGGTCCTTCCTTCCTCTTCCTATCACGCCTAGGAGAAACACTCATTTCTTCCTGATATGAAGTAGAGGGACCATCTTCAGCAGCAACCTTCACCTTCTTCCTGAACAACCCATCAAGGGAAGTCCAAACCTCCGCAGCTGACCGACATCCACTGATGTGGTCTGTAGAAAGTAGCAAATAAGAAAGAACAAACAGATAGACTTTTGAATAATTGAAATTTTATTATCCAAAAAAGATATCATTTACAAAGGTATGACCTCCCTTATATAGAATGGAGGAGATATGAGAGAGAGTAAACAAACAATGTAGGACTAAACATTTACAGTACTGAGCGGCTAGAAATAAAGAAGACCGCACAAGCCGCGCGGTTAAACAGATGGGTTAACCGCTCGGCAACTCCAGCAGGATAGAACAGGCCGCAATGGGAGACTGATAGACCGCCCGGTCTCCAGGCTTCAGAGAGATATCGCCAGACCGCTCGATCAACAAACTGCTGGACAAGACCGCAAGGCCGTCCGGTCTAATACTTCAACACTCCCCCTCAAGCTGGAGCATAGATATCAATCATGCCCAGCTTGTCACAAATGTGGAAGAAGGAAGTAGAAACCGGCTTGGTGAAGATATCTGCCAATTCCTTGTCAGAGGTGACAAATGGAGTACAAATCTGTTTCTTCAAAATCTCTTCCCGAATGAAGTGACAGTCAACCTCTATATGCTTTGTTCTCTCATGGAAGACCGGATTTCTGGATATGTATATAGCGGCCTTGTTGTCACAAAACATAGGGAGAGGACAGTCATATACCTCGCCCAGGTCAAGCATGAGAGCCCGCAACCACTTTAACTCACACGTGGCTGACGCCATACTCCGGTATTCGGCTTCTGCACTGGATCTAGAGACAACGGACTGTTTCCTGCTCTTCCAACTCACAAGATTACCTCCAACAAAGGTACAAAAACCTGATGTGGATTTACGATCGCCTTTGTCATCCGCATAACTCGAATCTGAGTAGGCCTCAACCCTTAGATGACCATTCTTCTGAAAGAGTAACCCTTTGCCTGGTGCTGCTTTGATATACTCTAAAATCCTCAGGGCGGACTGAAGATGGCACTCCCTTGGAGCTTGCATAAACTGACTGACCTTGCCTACAACATAGGCGATGTCGGGTCTAGTCACCGTGAGATAGATGAGTTTGCCTACCAAACGTCTGTACCTTGTGACATCAGATAGAAGAGGCGAGTCATCCGTCCACGTTTTGTCTTCTCCAATAGCCATGGAAAACCGAGCCGGTTTGGCACCTGTTAAGCCTGCTTCTTGTAGAAGATCAAGGGCATACTTCCATTGGGAGAGAACCAACGAGTCAAGTTTCCGAGAGATTTCTATCCCCAAAAAGTATTTCGGGGAGCCCATATCCTTCGTGACCAAGTGCCCACGGAGGTGCTTCTTCGTCAAGTACACCCCATCTCGGTCATCGCCAGTAAGAAGAGTATCATCCACATATACTGCCAAAACCACCAGTCCCGAGGCCGTTTTGCGAATGAATAAGGAGTGATCGGCCGAACTCCTTCTAAAGCCGATGGTAGCCACAATACCACTGAATTTGTCGAACCATGCCCGAGGGCTCTGCTTGAGGCCATAAATGGCCTTCTTCAAATGACATACGCGTGTCTCCCCCTGAGCAACATACCCAAGAGGTTGCTCCATATAGACGTCCTCTTGAAGATCGCCATAGAGAAATGCATTCTTCACATCAAGCTGGGAAATAGCCCAATCCCGGTTAACAGCTACAGAAAGGAGAACCCGGATGGTGCTGAGGCGAGCAACCGGAGAAAAGGTATCAAAGTAATCAATGCCGTAAGTCTGAGTGAAGCCCTTGGCCACCAGCCGGGCTTTGTAGCGATCCACAGTGCCGTTGGGGCAAAATTTCACAACGAAGACCCAGCGACAGCCAACCACATCAGTGCCCACGGGAGGAGGAACAAGGGTCCAGGTACCCCGTTCAGTAAGAGTAGCCATCTCCTCATCCATGACAGACTTCCAATGAGGGAGAGCAAGAGCCTCCTGGTAGGTGCGGGGAGTAGAAGTAGCAGAGATAGCCAAGGCAAAACACCTGCAAGAAGGAGAAAGCCGATCATAGGAAACAACTGCCGCAAGCGGGTGTTGAGTACACGCCCGCACCCCTTTGCGAAGAGCAATGGGAATATCCAGGTCGACGGGAGCGTCAGCGACCGGAGCGTCCGTGGCGGAGAAGGCTGGCCCGGGACTAGAGGAGACGGCGGCAGAGAGGAGGGTGGAGGGGTGGGTGGGGAGACGGACTGGGAAGGAGTCGGTGGAGGAGGAGACGGAGGTGGGAAAACGTCGAGAGGCGTGGAAGGAACGGAGATATCAGAAGGAAGAGAAGAGGTAGGAGAGAAATAGGAAGCATTCTCGAAAAAAGTCACATCTGCGGAGACAAACTGCTTGCGGAGAAGAGGGTCAAAGCAGCAATAGCCTTTTTGAGTGGTAGAGTACCCCAAAAAGACACACTTGGTGGAACGGGGGGAAAGCTTGTCGCGGGTAGCAGAGGGAGCGTGAATAAAGGCCGTACAGCCAAAGACACGGAGAGGGAGAGGAAAAGGTTCCTTGTGGGGGTAGAGAATGGAGAAGGGGGTCTGGCCATGGAGAACCGTGGAGGGAAGGCGATTGATGAGATAACAGGCGAGGAGCACAGCGTAGCCCCAGTAGGAGCGAGGGACGTGCATCTGCGTCATGAGAGTACGAGCAACATCAAGCAGGTGACGGTTTTTACGCTCCGCCTCCCATTCTGCTGGGAGGTGTAAACACAAGTCGTTTGATGAAGTAGGCCATGTTGGTGAAAGAAAGAGGCGAACTCATGATTCAAATATTCCTTGGCATTATCAGAACGTAAAACTTTAATAGAAATAGCAAATTGAGTCTGAATCATAAAGTAAAATGATTGCCAAACAGAAAAGAGTTCAGAGCGATCTTTTAACATATACACCCAGGTACAGCGTGAAAAATCATCTATAAAAGTGACAAAATAGGAACTGCCCCGACCAATAGTGAGGGTAGGAGCAGGACCCCATACATCAGAATGAATAAGATCAAACGGGCGAGGGGAGCCACGACCTTGCTTCGGTGGGAAGGAGGAGCGATGATGTTTGCCAAGCTGACACGCATCACAGTTGAGCGGAGAACTGTTAGGAGGTAAGTGGGGCAGAAGCTGTCGAAGAATCCGAGGAGGAGGATGTCCAAGGCGAAGATGCCATTGAAGGATATCTATGGAGGAGGAGTAGGCGGACAGAGCGAAAACATCGTCGAGGAAGTAGAGACCGCCGCTCTCAGTCCTATTAGCAATCGTCCGCTGGGTCCTCGGGTCCTGAAAAGAACAAGTAGTGAGAGTGAATAAGACGGAGCACTGAAGTTGCTGGCATAAAGTAGTAACAGATAACAAATTGCACGGGAACTTCGGGACATAGAGGGTGTCCTCCAAGCAAAGCGATGGGGTGAGTTGAACCATGCCTGTCCCATGAACCGGGGACGGTGAACCATCCGCCACACGAACCGGGGGTAAGCGGTCATGTGTCTCAAGACGGGAGAAGCAATGAGGGTTGCCCGTCATATGATTTGTAGCACCGGAGTCAATCAGCCATTTACCTTGGGTAACGACGTGGGCACTACCTGACGTCGTGGCCACAGAGGCAGACGGCCGAGAAGAGGCGGAGGCCGAAGAAGGAGCATCACCAGAAGGGCAAAGATGAGGATGTTTCTGCCAGCAGCGGTCAACAGAATGGCCGGTACGACCATAGTGAGAGCAGAGGAACCAGGATGAACCCCGTCCGCCGGAGTGGTCGTGGCTACTAGGTCCCCCCCTCTGAGCTTGGTGAGCAAAGGAGTCCTAGGAAGGCGGGGAGGCCAACAGAGGCCGCTGGAGCAGCGAAGTAACAGCGGCAATGCGAGCCGAAGTGGCATCCAAAGTAGGAGATTCCGCCTCACCCAAGATCTGCTGGCGGATCATATCATAAGAATCGGGAAGACGAAGAAGATAACAAATAACCAGGAGTTCCTGGAAGTGTTTGTGTTGTTTGGCCAAGTTCGCGGAGAAGGGGCGATTCTGGAGGATTTCAGCACCAAGAGCCTGAACCTGCTGATAAGCCGCAGCAGGAGACATGGAAGGGCGGGCGAAGAGGTCTGCATAGAGAGTATAAATGCGGGACGTCTGGCCCCCCTTTGAATAGAGAGCAGCGAGGTGAAGCCAGGCGGCCTTGACCGTCTCATCATGGCGAATGACGGGAAGACACTCATCAGAAAGGCTGTTGGCCAGCCAGGTGCGGACAAGAGCATCACTCGCATCCCAGTCATCAAACTCAGGAGAGGTACGAGGAGGAGGGTCATCGGTGAGGTGATGACGCTTGCGTTGAGAGCGAAGGAGAAAAGTGAAAGAAACGCTCCAATCGGGATAGTTGGAGCCAACAAGCTTAGAAAGGGTGCCAAGGTTGCCCGAAGGAGGAGGTGGAGAAGGAGCTGCAGGAGTAGTGGTGAGACCGGAAGCAGTCATAGAACACAGCAAGAAACCGCAGCGGATAGAAAAGGAAGAAGCCGCGCGAACACAAGCGGCTAGAAGGCAGTCAAAGGCACAGCGGGGAAGAGGTCGCGCGGACTGAAAAGGCCGAGCGAATAGAAGAGAAGAGGAGGCAAGAAACAAGTCGGGCGAACAGAAGCAGCGACTACAACAAGTCGCAGGCCGGGCGAACAGAAACAGGCCGCAACGACGAGGTAGTCGGAGAGGCAAGAAACAGGTCGCGGCGACAACTGAACAGGTCGCGGCGACGAATAGTAGCAGGAGAAGAGAACCAAGGAGAAGCAAGCCGCGAGACAGGTCGCGGAAAGCGGAAAACAAGCCGCGAGAAGCAAAGAGCGCACAGAATCAGGAGGAAACGACCGTGTGCTCTGATACCATGTAGAAAGTAGCGAATAAGAAAGAACAAACAGATAGACTTTTGAATAATTGAAATTTTATTATCCAAAAAAGATATCATTTACAAAGGTATGACCTCCCTTATATAGAATGGAGGAGATATGAGAGAGAGTAAACAAACAATGTCGGACTAAACATTTACAGTACTGAGCGGCTAGAAATAAAGGAGACCGCACAAGCCGCGCGGTTAGACGGATGAGTTAACTGCTCGGCAACTCCAGCAGGATAGAACAGGCTGCAATGGGAGACCGATAGACCGCCCGGTCTCCAGGCTTTAGAGAGAGACCGCCAGACCGCTCGGTCAACAAACCGCTGGACAAGACCGCAAGGCCGCCCGGTCTAATACTTCAACATGGTCCAAGAGCTCCGATGAGATCACCTGCTTGAGAATAGACTCCGCTTTCGCATTTGTCTCCTTCCAAGCTCTCATCGCCTCAGCATTGCCAGCAGTATCCTCTTGTCTTCCTGCTCCGCATACAACCTCCCAAAGGTCCTCGCCAAGAAGAAAGCTCTTCATATAGGACTTCCACCTTTCAAAGTTCGTCGCTGTAAGGAGTTCAATGCCAAGACAACTTGCATCCTCCACTGTCATGGTTCTACCACTGGTTTCCTCTACAGAAGAGCAACTACTTCCGTTGAGCACTGCTTGACCACTCCAACAACCTCCCTCTGATACCATGTTAATTTTCAACAAAATCGTAGAGGCCTCCTCGGATACCCTGTTGACACTCAACAAACCGGCGGAGAACACCCCACTTATATTGTTGAAAGTTTTCCCGGATCGTGGAGTTAGCAGGGGTTATCTCAACAAAGCAGTAACAACCAGCAATGCATGCAGCATAAGCTTCTTTATTGATCAAGAGCAAACTTCTTTACAAGGCGAGACATACATGGCGAGACATGCTTCACCAAAACCCAAACCAGGAGAGCAGAGACAGTTACAAAGACAAGAAAGAAAAACAAGCCGCGCGGACTCAACCACCAAGCTGCCGGTCTACTGCTGTGGAGTCCGCTCAATCCGCCAGGTCGCCAGACCGCAACCCAAGCCGCGCGGACTACCCCTTGTTTCAATGCTTAGCTCTTCACCGCCGATCTGCAGGCCTCCTGACCGCGAGGTCGCCTAGCCGCCAGACCGCACAAGTTGCGTCACCGAATGGAACAGTCCGCCTGAAGCAGGCGACTTCCTGAACCCCGAACCAAGTTGCCAAAGAGGAGACCGCCTGGTCGCTATTCGCGACCTGCTGTTTACCGCCTGTTGCTTAACCCCAGAGTCCGCACTGTCCTTGACCGCAATCAGAGCCAAGTTCTGGCTTTCCAGCGCTATCCACACAACCTGCACAGCACAACCGAGTCAACTCTCAAACCGCGCGGACACCAAAGTCTAGACCGCAGCAACTTACGCGAGCTCAATTAATGTTCACTTACTTCAGTTCAGGTCGCCTACTCCTGATGTGACAAGGGTCCTATTTATAGGCACGATGATGAGTATGGTCACCGCCCTAGCCGATAGGAACACCGCCACATCCCGCAGCAAGAACAAGTGTGTCCGCCAGCCCGCGGACACACATTCCAGTTCGCCACCCATGTGCAGATAGCCAGTCCGCCCCAGCTTCTCCAAGGCCGGACTCCAATATCCAGCCCGCCTTGCCGCCAGAGGCCAAGGGATCACCACAGCCGGACTCCACAACAGCTATGTCCGCCAATCCGCGGACACAGCACCAGTCCGCATAACCTGAGCCCGCAGCCTTGCCATCAAGGCACCTGCCGGACTCAGCGGACACTCGGCTTCCGTCCGCACTTCCCGAGTCCATTGCCTCAATCTCCAAGGCACCGCCGGACTCAGCGGACACGCTGATTTAGTCTGCTTTCGCAGCAAACTCCAGTCCGCATTCCTGAGTTCATAACCTCATCATAAGGCTAAGCCGAACTCAGCGGACTCCAGCTCCCGTCCGCACGCTCTTGCCCAGGCAATCCTCTAGTCTGCATACCCCCAAGCTAGCAAACAAGGCAACAACACTTCTACTAGGCTTGGCGAACTGAGAAAGCAGCCCGCTCTCCACTGCGCGATCTCCCTGGACTGAGCCATCCTGGACTTGGTTCAGATCACACCAAGTCCAGTCCACTGGCCACATGGGCCAGTCTGCACTTACTGGCGGACACTGGATCTAGCCCGCCATACCGGGCGACCTCCAGTCTCTGTCCGCGCTGACCGGCAATCTCCGCGGCTTCCACTTGCCGCTTCACTAGAGCAAGACCAAGACAACTGCCAAACCAGTCTGCCGAGCTCCAGTTCATCAGTCCGCTTCATGTCAGACTCCGCGGATAGGATTGCTATCCGCCCGGTTACTTCCTGGGAACCAACTGTCTGCTGAGTAATCCCCGGCCTGACAGACCACCGCTACTGTCTGCGTAGTCCGCGCGAATAGACTGCCCAGGCCGCCACAGAGCAAACCGCCTGCAACATCCCTGCCGACTTAGCAGTCCGCAAACCCTGTCCGCGTAGTCCACGCGGATAGGTTGCCCAAGCCTTCCATTCACCCACTTTCACTTCACAAGTTTCAACAGGGAGATCAGCCCCACACAGATCCAACACTGGATCCCCACACAACCTTTATAATTTAGGCCTCACAACACAGATTTTACACAGATCCTACACAACCTATTTAATTTAGGCTTATACACAGATCTTTGAGTAGATCCACCAGAAATTGAGTTGGATGATGATTTAACTTAAGAGAAATTAATCACTAAGTCAATTGCTTCCAGAGCTGAGAGAATCTCAGCCCTATCTTCTCCACAGCAACAAGAAAGAATATCTTCAATGATCTGCGGCTTGTTCTGTAAGTTCTTCAAAATCTTGATTCTGATCTTGCTGATAAAATGGGGTACAATGATCTTTAATCAGCTAACCTGTAAGGCATATAGTAATTCCTCTACCTTCCCTTTTGTCAAGAGAGAATCCTAATCAGATATCTTCTTCTTCTTTAACTCTGAGAATGATCTTCAGATTTGACACAGATTGAATCGAGAAGCAACTTTCAGTTAGGGTTTGCATGACTGATTCCTCTTCCTCAAAGTAACCCTCTGTACTTGCTGAAGTGGATGTCGATTGCTTTAGCTATCTCAGAAACCTTCAGATTCTGGGAATTGAAGCTTTTGTTTTTGCAATAATGACGGGCGAAGACGACGAAGTCCCCTCCTCTTTTTTGAAATGAATTGATCTATCAAAAAGTTGTTTCGATCCAGATCTCAGCTTCTATTTATAATCTCGTCACCTGGCGAGTTAATTGACACGTGTCGCTGATTTAATAGCTAATTATATCCTTTGTTTTACAGATTGGGATTAATAGTAGACTGACGACGACGTTAGAAATGATTTGCAGCACTTTCATAATGAATTTGAAATTCGTTGACTTGTTGACTTTGTTGACATCACCCATTTGTGGACTTACCCAAATTCTGAGACTCCACTCAGGCGTTGAGTGAATAAGCAATACTCAATGAATCTGGACTTATAAACTTTTTAGCTCTGCTAGGCATTGAGTGGCATTAAGTGAATGGCCTTCACTCAATGCTTTTAGACTTAGCTTAGTCTTCTGCCTCTTCAGCAACCTTGGCGTTGAGAGGCGTTGAGTGAATGAGCTTCACTTAGCGATTTTGGACTTAGAATAATTCTATTATGCCTGATGATGTTGAGTATGTTGACTTCACTCAACGATTCTGGCCCGATGGCGTTGAGTGTGTTGACTTCACTCAACAATTTTGGACTTAGAATAATTCTGCTCTGCCTTATGGCGTTGAGTGTGTTAACTACACTTAACATTTTTCTCCTTTTGGCGTTGAGTGAGCTGACTTCACTCAATGTTATTATACTTAGGCAGAATTTTTTGTCTTTCTTCCAAGGCTTTGACTAAATCAGCATGACGTTGAGTGAACTGGCTTCACTCAACGTTTCTGGACTTATTCAACTTTTTTGACAGAAACTCTGCGGCTTTGACTTAGACAGCAATACTTGATGAATTTTTCTGCATGGCGTTGAATGAGTTGAGCTCATTCAATGCCTGTGGACTTAACTATTTTTCTAGCTTCCACTGCTTATGCTTTGACAGAATAAACTTGACTCAACGATTTTGGCTATATGGTGTTGAGTGAGTTGACTACACTTAAGGCCCGTGGACTTAGCCATTTTTCTGCTTTCCAGTCTGCCAGGCTTTGACTGTCCTAGCTTCTCTTAGCACTATTAGTTGTATGGTATTGAGGGTATAAGATTCACTCAACACTTGTGGACTCAGTCATTTTTCATGTTCTCCAGTAAGAGCCTTAATATTTGGCGTTGAGTGAGCATGCCTCACTCAACGCCTGTGGACTTAGGCAAATTCCTATTTATCCAGTCAGCTTCTTTGAGTCCACCTGTCGATGTCACTTGAACCACCTGTCCAATCAATATGACATAGATCAACATGCATGCATGAACGTAAACATACGTCAAATACAACTATGTGTATACCATTGAATTGTTTGACTTCTTACAAATCTAGGACATAGGGACCAATGGACCCAACAATCTCCCCTTATTTGAAGAAGTCAAAACACCACTTGAAAAACCTTTGTCAATGATATACACTAACATATGCAGTAATAATATCAATAACATATTAACCTAAGAGCAACAAGTGTTACCACATTTTCCATTGTGCTCCCCCTGCTTTTCTACATCCTTTTCCCTGTGTATGGGAATACCAGTTACAAACCATTTGGTTGCTCCCCCTGCAATAGCTGCTTCCTACTGTAGCTACTTAAACCTGCAGCTGCTTCACTTGCTCCCCCTGCACTACTACTTTGCTACTTCTCCCCCTTTACTACTTCTCCCCCTTTTGACTTCTATGAAATAGCTAAGGAGCAGCAAGCCATCTTTGATTATCTACTCCCTCTTTATGAGTATAGATAAACAACTGGTGCTGGACTAGCTCCCCCTGAGTAAGAGCACTGACAATTAACCCTTTTAGTAGTCACTTTATTCTAATCCAACCTGCAAGATGAAATATTTCCTGCTACAAAATAATATGAAGAGCAACTGAAGTTATACCAAGTTCAACATACCCAATTCAAACTTGAAAGTGTTGAACTTTTCTTCATCTAGTGGCTTGGTGAAGATATCAGCCACTTGCTTGTCTGTTGGGACAAACTCAAGACTAATATCTTCACATTCCACATGCTCTCTTATAAAGTGATATTTAATCCCAATGTGCTTAGTCCTGCTATGTGATACAGGATTCCTAGATATAGAGATAACACTAGTAGAGTCACAAAACAAAGAGCTTTTACTTATCTGGAGGTTATAGTCCTGGAGTTGATGCTGAATTCACAACAATTGTGCACAACAGCTTCCTGCAGCTGTGTATTCTGATTCTGCAGTACAAATAGATACACTTGTCTGCTTCTTGCTGCTCCAGGACACTAGCCTTCTACCCAGAAACTGACAGGAACCTGAAGTACTTTTCATGTCCTCTCCACAACCTGCAAAGTTTGCATCTGAATAGCCTTTTAGCTCAAAATCCCTATTCCTAGGTACCATAGGCCAATATCTAGTGTACCCTTTAGATATCTCAAAATCCTCTTAACAGCAGTGTAATGAGTCTCTTTAGGGCATGCCTGATATCTAACATAGACACATGTATCATACATGATGTCTGTCCTACTAGTAGTGAGGTATAAAAGTGATCCAATTATCCCTCTATACAAAGTCTGATCAACAGGTTTCCCTGCCTCATCTTTGTCTAAAGACCTATTTGATCCCATGTGACGTTTCATGGTGGAAGCATTCTTCATCCCAAACTTTTTAATCAACTCCCTGATAAACTTATAATGGGATATGGATAATCCATTGTCAGTCAGTCTTACTTGGAGACCCAAGAAGAACTTAAGATCACCCATGCTGCTCATCTCAAACTTCCCTTGCATAAGTTTGGCAAATTTTCTACAACGGTTGTAATAAGTAGATCCAAAGATAATGTCATCAACATATATCTGGACTAGAATGATCTTTCCCTTAGGTTTCCTTAGGAATAGGGTCTTATCTATCTTCCCCCTTGAGAATTTATTTTCAATGAGGAAGCTAGACAATGTCTCATACCATGCTCTAGGGGCTTGTTTTAGTCCATATAGAGCTTTTCTTAGTCTATAAACACAATTAGAATTGTTTGGAACAACAAAACCTGGAGGCTGTTCAACATAGACTTCTTCCTTCAAGTCTCCATTTAGGAAGGCTGACTTCACATCCATTTGATAGACTTTGAAACCTTGGTATGCAGCATATGTAAGGAATAGTATAATAGCTTCTAGTCTTGCTACAGGGGAAAAGGTTTGATCAAATTCAATACTTTCTTCTTGTTTGTACTCCTGAGCTACCAGCCTAACTTTATTCTTAACTATAATGCCATTTTCATCAAGTTTATTCCTGAAGATCCACTTGGTTCCAATGACATTATGTCCTTGAGGTCTGGGAACAAACTTACAGACCTTACACCTTTTAAATTTGTTCAATTCCTCTTGCATATCTATAATCCAGAACTGGTCTTTATTAGCCTCTTCAAATTTCTTAGGCTTCACTTGTGACAGGAAACTAGAGTACATTGCTATGTTGAGACATTTGCTCCTTATCACTACTCCTTGACTTGCATCACCAATAATATGATGGCCTGGATGATCTTTCAAAAATATTACTGCTGGAGGCAATATTGCTTCATCAACATGGTCTTCATAATTCAGATCTTCATCCACTTCCTGTATGCCTTGTGCTTCCTCTAGAATGCGCACACCCTCAACTTTATCTTGAATTGTTGAAGCAGCTTCCTTGAGAGTGAGCTTATCCAACACTAGTTCAGTACTTGCAGAACTAGAATAAGAGCTTGACAGCTCATTGTTTATCATATTTGACTCATCAAATACTATATTAACTGACTTCTCTACAATTTGACTTGTCAAGTTATAGTCACTATAAGCCTTACTATGATTATTGTATCCGACAAAGATCCTCTTATAGGACTTGGCAACAAACTTAGTTATATAGGATTTCCTATTGTTGAGCACAAAGCACTTGCTCCCAAAGATTCTAAGATATGCAAGGTTTGGTTTTCTGCCCGTCAAGATCTCAAATGGAATCTTTTTGTGCCTCTTGGTAATAGAGGCCCTGTTGAGGACATGACAAGCTGTGTTTACTACCTCAGCCCAGAAATATTCTAGGAGAGAGGTGTCATTCAGTAATGTTCTACCAGCCTCTATGAGAGTCCTATTATTTCTCTCAGCAATCCCATTTTGCTGGGGTGTTATTGGAGAGGAAAACTCTTGCTGAATCCCAAGTTCTTTATAAAACTTTGTCATGTATTCAGATTGAAACTCAGTCCCATGGTCATTTCTGATTTTGACCATAGTACTGTCCAGCTCAATCTGTATTTGCTTGACAAATGTCTTGAAGACATCATGGGTTTCAGACTTTTTCCTTTAAAATAAAACTCAAGTAAATATTGAAAAGTCATCAACAACCACAATGGTATAGACTTTCCTACCTATACTTTGAACTGGTATTAGACCAAGTAAGTCCATATGCAAGAGGTATAAACACCTCACAGAATCTTTAGTCTCAATGCTTTTGAATAAAGCTTTGGTCTGCTTACCCTTTTGGCATGCAGAGCAAATGCTCTCCTTAGTGCATTTCATATTAGGACCATTCCTAACTAACTCTTTACTATAGAGCTTACTTATAATCTTATAATTCAAATGAGCTAGCCTCTTGTGCCATTTGACACAGTGTGAGGTTTTCTCGATTGCAACTAGGAAAATGAGAGAGTCTGAAGTTAGACAAAGAAAATTTAGACAATAAACATTCTCACTCCTAGTGCCAGTCAAAATGACCTCTTGGTCACTTGATCTCCTAATATGACACTTATCCTTGTGGAAAGATATGACATAACCAAGATCACATAATTGACTTCTGTTTATAATATTGTGTTGCAACCCTTCCACATAAGCCACTTTTGTGAAAGTGATTAAGCCATTTGTAACTTTACCATAACCTTTGGTGACCCCTCTATTTGATCCACCAAATACCACTTTGGGTCCATCCTTTGTTGGAATGAATTCCTTCAGATTACCCTTTGTTCTAGTCATGTGCCTGGACCCCAATATCTATTGGGTCCTTAGTGATGTTAGTCTCAAAATGGACTTATCTACCAGCAGATTTTCTAACTGGTAGACTAACTTTAGCTCTGGACACACTCGGGTTGTGCCAACAATCAATGGCATAGTGGCATATCTTGCCACAGCAGCAGCACTCATGAAGGTTATACCATCTTTTCTGAGCTGGCCTGCTGGCAGTGTTGACAATAACTATCAGTTTATAAGGTGCAGCAGCAGTCCTGTTCTTTTATTTCCCAGCCCCAGTCTGACTAGAGGTGGGTCTGGCAGTAGAAGTGCTTGGGATATTTTGAGCCCAACCAGCAGCTGCCTTCTTTTCAGAAAGCATATTCTTATGGCCTCTGAGATGCCCAAGTCTGGTCTACTGACAGACTTGCCCTTGGTCTTAGAATGGGTTGGAATATTCTGAGAACAAGCTACAACTTTACCTTTAAGTGAGGGGGTTGGTGCACCAAAAACAAATGGTCCAGAAGGGGTCATTTTACATTCCTTGTGGGGAGACTTGAAGGAACTTGCCCCTCTGCTATATCTTCCACCATAGTGGAAACCACCTTTATTCTCACTAGTGGGTTTACCATTCATCTACTAACCATGAATGCTCTCATGATCATACCTGTTAGAGGGTAGCACCACTCTCTTGAAAAAAATAGGAGGCTTGGATGCTAGTGGCTGTACTAGTGCTTTGCCCTTTCCTTTGGGATTGGCAAATCTTGTGCTGTCTTTGAAACTTAACTCCTTCTTACCCTTTTTTGAGGAGGAGTCTATCAAAGACAGCACTGAACTTAGCTTTGAAAAACCAACCATTATATCCCTCTCCTTTTGGAGTTTTCCTTCAAGATTCCTGATATGGTCATTCTTGAAGGTTATGGTGCCCATCTGAATGACAGTAATGTTCTTCAGCTTGCTAGCTTCCCTAGTTTTCTGTTCCAACAGGGTTGTTGTCTCAGAGTGCTAGGCAGTAGCATGTTTTAGAGCTGCAATCTCTTGAGCCTGCTGTTTAGTCAGCTGCTTACATTTTCTAAATGCTTCCAGAAGTTCACCATATTTATCAATCACTTGATTGGCATCTTCCTCAGATTCAGAACCATCTTTATCTCTTGATGGAGAAGCACTTGAATCTGGACTAGTCACATAATTAGACTTATATGAAGAGTTGATTGAAGAGTGTACCTTAGATGGTCCAGGCTGATCTTGGCAGGATTCCTCATCTAGTCTTGCCATCAGCCCAATATAGGCTTCATCATCCTCATCTGATTCTGATGAGGAAGAATCAGTCCAGCTTTCTCCCTCTTAGCAATGAAGGTCTTCTCCTACTTGCTTCTCTTGTGGTGTTGATTCTTCTCAACTGCCTCTTTCTTCTCAGGACATTCAGCCACAACATGATCTGGCTTACTACAGCAAAAATATATAATCTTATTAGAAACATGTTTACCAGGTTTTGGGTCATACATGTGCTCCTTGGAGGGTTTCTTCTTTTTTTTTATAATAGTCATCCTTGTGTTGAAACGAAGAGGTAGGTGTGCTCCTCCACCCCTTCTTCTTCATCATCTTCAGAAACTGCCTTGAGAAAGCAGCAAACTCCTCATCAGATATATAACAACCTGATTGCTATTGATTTGAACTTTCTGACTCAGCTGTCCTTCTAGATGGAGAAGGATTCTTCTCCTTGCTCTGCTTGGAGCTATCAGCCTTGAAGGACACAGCAGATTCTTTGGCCTGGGCTCTGCTAGTATTTTCTTCATCCTTCCTTACTATCAGCTGCATCTCATATGACAACATCTTACCAAATAGTGTAGATGGTGGAGTATCTGCCATCTAGCCACATCTCTAATGACACAGATCTTTGTATCCCAATCTCTAGTAAGAGACCTAAGAAACTTATCATTCAACTCATAGTTTTTAAAGACCCGCCATATGTCCTTCGTTCATTAACTGTTTTGAAAAACCTGTTATAGCATCTAGCTATGGTCTCCTCCTGATCTATCTGAAAGCTTAATACTCTTGATTGAGCATTGACTTTCTATCCTCTCTGAATTCCTCAGTACCTTCCATGTACAATACCAAGGTGTCCCACATTTCCTTTGAGATCTTACAGTGCACTAGGTTTTGAAATGTAGAGTTATCTTTAGCACTTACTATAATATTTTATGCTCTCTTATCCATAGTAGTTATAATGAATTCATCCTTAGTCATTTTTGTATACTTATTTGGAATCTGTATGTTGGCATCAAGGACAGATATCTTCATAGGGATGAAGGGTCCTCCCTGAACTGTAATATAGATCCTAGGATCTGATGCCTCCACGAACAATCTGATCATTTCCTTCCATATGCCAAAAGTCTCCTTCCTGTAGAGAGGAAGTTTCATGGATCCTAGTTGTAACACCTCCCCTGTAATGACCATATAATATGGGTCCGACCGGGGCCCCACAACATACAGATGCCACAGCTTTAGTGTTAAAAGATGATATTAACTACCCAACTCAAAACACAGAATAAAACAACATCGGAAACCGAAAACAAGACCAAAAGTTATCCACATACATTAGAGTATCAAAACAACCTTAAGGCCTTACAACAATAGAGAGTAGAAAACTCAAATGATAACATAAAACACCAACGTGCATAAGCACTCCTAGACTACCTCGGCATACAAGCCAGAAACCTAGAGCATCAAACATACAATGCCATAAAATAGAGCTAGTACAAAACTTGTAACACTTCATGAGGCTTAGGCCTTTTTGACCGGCGTGCTAGCTCCTGCTTGCGATCCTTGCCCTGTAAAAATTTGGTGGTAATGTGGGTCAGCAAAGGCTGACCTCAACTATGTAACCAACAAATCTCCTCCCGGTCGCCCCTAACGGACCCCGGAGTACCCCTCCAACCTGCAGGTCAGCACTTTGTGAAAGAAATTGTACCTAATCACCTAGAGGGGGGGTGAATAGGTGACTTTAATCTTTTTAAACTTTTAGGCAGATTTAATCACAGATTTCACAGCACATAAAACAGCAACCACAGAATCACACACACACAGAGTACACACAGTTTTATAGTGGTTCCCCAAGGTTTGGGTACATCCACTTTCCCCCTTCGCCTATGTTGGGTACATTGGTTAAATGTACCTGATTTGAAGAAGCCTCACCCAACTCAATGATATACATCAAAATGTATTTGATGTGTTTTTGAGTTACTTGTGCTGGTTAAGTATTTGTAGGACTGAAGCAAAAATTTCTAAGTCCATGTGTCGACACCCAGAGGGAAAGTGTCGACACTTAAGAAAACTTGTGTCGACACCCAGACAAGCAGTGTCGACACTTGGAGTCATTGTGTCGACACCTGGGATGCAGAGTCGACACCAGACACAAAGTGTCGACACAAGGAGCTGTGTCGACACTCAATGAAGAAAGTACAGTAAAGCAGTGTCGACACTTAACAGCAGTGTCGACACCCAGTGAAGTTGTATCTACACTAGAAAGTGTCGACACTTGGAGCTGTGTCGACACTCAGCAAAAGTCAGCAGAAACTAAGTATAAGTGTCGACACCCAGAACAATGTGTCGACACTCAACAGAAGAGTCAGCACTTAAAGAAAGTGTCGACACAAGACAGTATGTGTCGACACTCAGCTGAAGACTCAACACTTGAAGAAAGTGTCGACACATGGAGCTGTGTCGACACTTAGCAAAGAACAGAAAGATCAACAAAATATTCTAAGTACAAGTGTCGACACTAAGGGAATGTGTCGACACTCAGCTGAAGTTTCAACAGAAGAATCAAGTGTCGACACAAGGAGCTGTGTCGACACTCAGTAAGTATCAACATTGAATACTATGTGTCGACACCAAGAAGCAGTGTCGACACTTGACAGATTCAACACATGAAGATGTGTCGACACAAAGGAGATGTGTCGACACTTAGAAGAATTCAGCAAAATGCAGAAGATCAAGTACTTGTGTCGACACTCAATTTCAGTGTCGACACATGAAGAAGAAACTGTGTCGAGACATAAGTATCTACAACACAAGGAGTTGTGTCGACACCTTGTAGACTTGTGTCGACACTTACACAACTTGTGGCGACACTTGGTCTATAAGTGTCGACACTTAAAGACAGAAAGTCTCGACACTTTCAGACAGTTAGAGAACTTTCAAGAACTGACTGGATGACTTGACAGCTGCCGTTCCAGCCGGTCTACAGCACCTGTCAAAGATGTCAGAATTCAGTTATGGACCGGACCAGCCGGTTACCATGAAGAAGGCCTATAAATAGGCACATACAGTCTACAGAAACTGTGGTTCAAATAGTTGAAGTTATTCAAAAAGGTGGTACACAGAGTTATTGATCAAGTATCAAATCAAGAAGATCTAGCTGTCCAAGTACAGATCTAAGAAGTTGGAGAGAGAGGGCTCCATCCAAGAAATCAGCCGTTGGAACTAGGCTGAGAAGAAGGATTTAGTTTTAATTCTGGATCTTAAGAAGCAGAGGTCAAGGATCAACTGTAGAAGGAATCAATCTTATTCAGTTCTACTTTCAAGAAGCTTTGAAGAAAGCTAAGTCAGATTGAATCCAGCTGAGTTCTTCCAAGAACTCATCAAGAAACTCACAACTCCCCTCTCTTATTTCTGAGTTATTGAGTTAATATTTGTAAATTCATTTTTATCTTGTAGGATCCTTTGGATCTGAGTGTTTGTAAGCCTGTAATTATAAAGGCTGAGGGTAGGGCTTGAGAGCCTGAGTGTAGGAGATTGAAATCTCTGAGTGTAGGCCTTGGTGGCTGAGTGTAGGCCTTGTTGGCTTAGTGTAGGCTTTGTGGAAAAGCTGAGTTGTAGGGCTTTGGGCCTGAGGTGTAGGAACCAGTTTGGGTTCTGAGACAGTGGGGAAGTTTGGCCGAATCTAGTACACTGCTAGATAGGCGAAGGGGGAAAGTGGATGTACCCAAAGCTTGGGGAACCACTATAAATCTCTGTGTCTGCTGTGATTGTGATTTGCTGTGTATGTTGTGTGTTTGCTGTGATAAAAAAAAGTTAGAATTCTGTGAACTTAACTGATTGCTGCCATTAAAGTCTAAAAAGAAGTAGGTCACCTATTCACCCCCCCCTCTAGGTGTTTAGGTACTATATCTTTCAAGTGGTATCAGAGAGAGGTTACTCAAAAAGGACTAACAGTCTGAGGAGATCCTGATTGGCAGATTCAGTCTAAGACAAATTACAGATTCAAGAAAATCAAGAACCATGGGTTCCTCTGAGAATCACAAGGAATTGGGTTCCATGAAATTACCTCTATGTAGGAAAGAGATATTTGGGATCTGGAAGGAAAGGGTAAGGCTATTTATGGAAGCCTCAGACCCTAGGATATACATCACAGTAAAGGAAGGGCCTTATGTGCCCATGAAGATATCAGTTCTAGATGCAAATCAGAGAACCCCAAAGGATTTCTCTGAAATGACTAAGGATGAGATTGTCCTAGCCACCATGGACAAAAGGGCACAAAACATTATAGTGAGTGCCATAGATGATGCAACTTTTCAGAATCTAATACACTGTAAGACAGCCAAAGAGATGTAGGACACTCTTATTGTGTATATGAAGGGTTCTGAAGAAGTTAGACAAGATAGAAAATCCTTGCTAAATCAGGAGTATGAAAGTTTTAGACAAGGAAAGGGTGATAGCATAACTGAGTGCTATAAGAAGTTCTACAGAATAGTGAATGAACTCATGTCTTATGGAAGAGAGTTCAGCAATTATGAACTAAATGACAAGTTCCTAAGGTCCCTAACTAAAGATTGGGACACAAAGATTTGTGCCATTAGAGAAATGGCTAAGTTGGGAGAAATTCCTCCACCTACACTGTTTGGCAAGTTATTGTCTTATGAAATGCAGTTGACAGTGAGAAAAGAGGAGGAGAAATCAACAAGAACTGAATACAAGGAAAGAACTATAGCTTTCAAGACAGAAGCCTCCAGAAAGTACAGGAATAAGTCACCAACTCCACCTCCAAAGGTTGCTGAATCAGAGTCAGATGAGTCAGTCAGCACAAAATCTGAAAGCAGTGAAAGTGATGAAGACTTTGCTGCCTTTACTAGACATTTTCAGAAGTTCTTGAAGAAGAAACAGTGGAGGTCAAGGCCTTCTACTTCAAAAGGAAAAGAAGATTTTTATCAGGATAAAAAGGCTTCAAAGAAGGACAGGAAGAGGACTAAATCTAGCAAGGCAACTATTTCAAAAATAGTGTGCTATTACTGCAATAGACAAGGCCATGTTGTTGCAGATTGTCCTGAGAAGAGAAAAGAGTCTAGTGACAGGAAGAAGACTCATTTCAAAGGCAAGAAAGAGAAGTCTTTTGTTGCCAAGAAGGAGAAGACTCTATCAGATATCTCTTCTTCAGAAACTGAGTCTGATGCTGAGGCATACATAGGGCTGTTTGCTGAAGAAGAAGAAGAAGCATTCATGCAGATCATGAAGTCTATTTATGAACAAGAAGACAGTCAATGCCAAGGGCTAATGGCTTTGACAGATCATGACAAAATCCTGGAGCAGCCAGGACCCAGTAAGGTACAAAGTTCAACTTTAAGTTCAGTTTCTTGTGCCAGTACAGAATCAGATTCATCTTCATCAAGTGATGAAAGTGTATCTGAGTCTGAGGAAGATATTCATCAGCTTATAGATGAATATAAAGTACTGTTGCAAGCTTACAAGAAGAGCAAGTCCCTAGCCAAAAGTCAGGCAAAGGAAATTGCTGATCTAAAAGCTGCTGCAACAGATTCTGAGAAGCTATTTGATCAAAAGCTTAATGAGATAGCCAGACTGAAACACATAACAGTGATTCAGATGGGGACTATCACCTTTAAGAATGATCAAATCAAGAGTCTGGAGATCAATCTTCAGAAAGAGAGAGAGCTTGTTGCTAGGTTTTCTAAACCTAAGTCGGTGTTACCCATAATTGATGAATTTGTTCATCACAAGGGTAAAGCTGGACTAGGCTTTACTAGACCTGCAAGGACTGAGCAGTCCAAGTCCAAGTCCAAGGGCAAAGCCTCAACATTCAACAAGTCTGCTGTAGATAAGACAACAAAGACAGTACCTAAGCAAAGGTACAATAAGTTTGAATGTTGGTGCTGTAGCAAAGTTGGCCATTTTGCAATGGACTGTTGGCACAATGTTAGTGCCAAAGTGAGTTGCAAATTACCTGTTGGAAAGCCAGTAGGTAGTTTTGTCAAGTTGCAAACTAACAAGTACCAAGGACCCAAGAATTCTTTGGGTTCTAAGGTTCATTAATCTGTTTTGCAGGTGAGTCCAAGTGGCCATACCCCAACATGGTACTTGGACAGTGGATGTTCCAGACATATGACTGGAACTAGAGGATTACTAAGGGACTACATTCCAATCAAAGATGGTCCAAAAGTAACCTTTGGTGGTTCTGAAAAAGGAATCATCAAAGGGTTTGGTAACATTTCTAGCAACTTAGTTACCATTACTCAAGTGGCTTATGTTAAAGGGTTGAAACACAACCTAATAAGTATAAGTCAATTAAGTGATGTAGGGTATGACATCTCATTTGTTAAAAATGGTTGTCATATCAAGAGGTCAAGTGATCAAGAGATCATTTTGACTGGTTATAGGAAAAGGAATGTCTATTGTTTAGACATTATGGTTGAGAACAGTGGTTCTCCAGCGTGTCTTGTAGCTGATGAGACAGTCTCTCATTGTGTCAAATGGCACAAGAGGCTTGCCCATCTTAACTATAAGACTATTAGAAAACTCTTTAGCAAAGAGTTAGTGAGGAATGGTCCTCAATTTAAGTGTGTTAAAGATGGTATTTGCTCAGCTTGTCAAAAGGGCAAGCAGACTAAATCCACCTTTAGAAGCATAGAAAACAAAGATGTTGTGAGGTGTTCATACCTCTTGCATATGGATCTCTTTGGTCCAATGCCAGTTCACAGCTTAGGTAGGAAGGTCTATACCCTTGTAGTTATAGATGACTACTCAAGGTTTTCCTGGGTGTTCTTCTTAAGACAGAAATCTGAAATACCTAGTGTCTTCCATAGCTTTGTTAAGCAAATTCAGAATGAACTAAATAGTACAGTGGTCAAGATTAGAAGTGACCATGGTACTGAATTTCAGTCTGAAAGCATGACAAAACTATGTGAAGAATTTGGGATATTTCAAGAATTCTCTTCACCTAGAACACCTCAGCAAAATGGCATTGCTGAGAGGAAGAATAGAACCTTGATAGAGGCTGGTAGGACCCTATTAAGTGATACATCACTGCCAGAGTATTTCTGGGCTGAAGCAGTTAATACTGCATGCCATGTTATAAATAGGGCTACCATCACTAAAGGGCTCAACAAGACCCCCTATGAAGTTGTGAAAGGCAGGAAACCAAACCTATCCTATTTCAGGATCTTTGGTTGCAAATGCTTCATACTTAACAATGGGAAGTCTTACTTGACTAAGTTTGCTGCCAAGTCCCAAGAGGGAATTTTTGTTGGGTACAACAATAACAGTAAGGCTTATAGAGTCTACAACTTGACTACACAAGTTGTAGAAGAATCTGTGCATGTAGTTTTTGATGAGACTAAACTTATTAACAATGAGTTGTCTAGTACTGTATGCAGCCCTACAGGTTTAACAAAGAAGATGGACAAGCTTACTATAGAAGAAATACCTGCTGCAAGACAGCAAGTAGAAGTCAGTGGCTGTTGTCCAGGGGGAGAACTACATGTACCAAATGCAGAAGAAGTACAAGGAGTACAACAAGATGATGAAACTGAAGAGGTTCAACCAGAAGTCAGGATGCCTCCAGCCAACAGGCATCTTAGAGATCATCCAGTAGAGCAGATTATTGGAGATCCAAGACAAGGGGTACAAACAAGGAGCAGAAACCTGAATACAGCAGTCTACTCCAGTTTTCTATCTCAAGTTGAACCTAAGAAGTTTGAAGAAGCCATACTAGATCCACAATGGACTGAAGCAATGCAAGAAGAGCTTAATCAGTTCAAGAGGTGCAAGGTCTGGGAACTTATTCCTAAACCTAAATACCACAATATAATAGGAACCAAGTGGATCTACAGGAATAAGATGGATGAACAAGGGGTCATCATTAAGAATAAAGTTAGATTGGTTGCTAAAGGATATAGGCAAGAAGAAGGTATTGACTTTGATCAAACCTTTGCTCCAGTAGCCAGACTGGAAGCAATAAGGATGTTCTTGGCCTATGCAACCTATCAAGGATTCAAGGTTTACCAAATGGATGTCAAGTCAACATTCCTGAATGGTAATCTTAAAGAGGAAGTCTATGTGGAACAGCCTTCAGGTTTTGTTGATCCAACTCTACCTCATCATGTCTATAGACTTAGGAAAGCTTTATATGGGTTAAAGCAAGCCCCTAGGGCTTGGTATGAAACCCTATCTAGTTTCCTCATTGAGAACAAGTTTTCAAGGGGGAAAATAGATAAGACTCTATTCCTTAGGGAATCTAGAGGCAAAGTTATACTTGTCCAAATATATGTAGATGACATTATATTTGGGTCTACTGAAAGCAGCCTTTGCAAAAAGTTTGCAAAACTTATGCAAGGTCAATTTGAAATGAGTTGTATGGGAGAGCTGAAGTTTTTCTTGGGTCTCCAAGTTAAACAGACTGAGAGTGGTTTATCCATTTGCCAGTCCAAGTTCACCCTAGAACTCTTAAGGAAGTATGGTATGGATTCATCCAGTACCATGAAGACTCCAATGGGGTCAAGTATGTCTCTTAGCAAGGATGATGCAGGGAAACCTGTAGATGAAACCTTGTATAGAGGGATAGTTGGCTCCCTATTATACTTGACTGCTAGTAGACCAGATATCATGTATGCTACATGTGTCTGTGCAAGGTATCAAGCCTGCCCTAAAGAGTCTCATTTGACAGCAGTCAAAAGAATATTGAGATATCTAAAGGGCACTCCCTATCTAGGCCTCTTGTACCCTAGGAATGGAGATTTTGAACTAACAGGTTATTCAGATACAGACTTTGCAGGATGCAAAGAAGATAGAAAAAGCACTACTGGAACCTGTCAATTCCTAGGTGGGAGACTAATTTCATGGAGTAGCAAAAAGCAAACCAGTGTGGCTATCTCCACTGCAGAGTCAGAGTATGTGGCTGCAGGAAGTTGCTGTGCTCAACTTCTGTGGATACAACATCAGCTAGAGGACTATGGATTTCAGGTAAGTAGAACTCCACTCTTCTGTGATTCTACAAGTGCTATTTCAATAGCTAATAATCCTGTATCCCATAGTAGAACAAAACATATTGAAATTAAATATCATTTTCTTAGGGAGCATGTAGAAAGAGAAGATATTTTATTAGAATATGTTAAAACTGATAATCAAATAGCTGATATGTATACTAAGCCACTAGAAGAAGCTAAGTTCAATAGATTTAAAATTGAACTAGGAATGATAAACTTAGAGTAAGTTTACAGAATTGAAATTGGCTAAGTAAAAAGGTGTCGACACATAGACAAGTCTATGTCGACACAGAATAGTGGTGTCGACACTTCAGGAAATATGTGTCGACACATCTAGGAAGTTGGTGTCGACACTTCAGAATGTTGGTGTCGACACATGCCAAGTAGGTGTCGACACATCCAAAGTGGTGTCGACACTTAGTATTTACTCAGAATTTTCTAAGTAAAGTCTCGACTATGTGTCGAGTTATGTTGTGTCGACACATAACCACGTGTCGACACATAAAATCTGTTGACTAAACTTGTGTCGACACATATGTGTCTAGACATTATAAGTCAGTGTCGACACTTATAGCCAGTGTCGACACATTTTAAGTTAGCTGTCCCGCCTGTTCATCTTCAAAATCAGAAAGGTATAAATAGGGTTTTGTCTTTGTTTGTCGACACGCTTTCAAAGTTTCGAGACCAAACTTCTGTGTCAACACCTCTCTTCTCTCAAGACAAATTCTACAAACCCTAATGGCGCCTAAGCTAGAGGAGAACGTCAACGAAGGATACGAGCTGGTGCGCGGCGCTTTCAATGATGCTGATCAAGAAATCCAGGCGGTCGTAACCCTAGTTGCCGATTCTGGGTTAGAATATCTAGTTTTTGAACCTACTAAGATATGGAAGAAAGAGGTACTTGAATTCCTCAATGGAGCCAAAGTGGATGAATCTGGATACAAGATCAAATCCAGAGTTCATGGAACAAAGGTTAAGATTTCACCAAAGAGCTTGAGGAAGGTGCTTCAATTGCCAAGAATTCAAGAGGAAGATGAGATTACTGCTACAAAGATCAAGGAAGCTCTAACCTGGTGTGGACTGGATCCTAAGATGAAGCTTGGATCAGTATTTCTTAGAAAAGGCATGAACAACCAAGGCAAATTCATGTCTGAGATTGTTGGAAAAGTACTACTCAGTAAGCCAGGAGGGCATGACAGAGTGTCTGCCTCTATGTTTAATATAATGACCAGGATTATCTTCACTTTAAGAACTGATTGGTCAGTTATAGTGTTTGAGAAGATTAAGGAGAGTCTGAAGAAGCCCAACCTAGGCAGGATTTTAAGTCTCTACCTAGCTGGTACCATACCAGAGGTAATGAGTACTGCTGCTGGAAGCAAAATAAATCACATGAGGAAAATGGACATGAGGTTGTTTTCTAGATGGGACAGGGTGTTGACTAAAGAGATGCCAACCCCTGAGAAGCTAGTTGCTGAGAAAGACATTCCTCCCAAGAAGAAAAGGAAGACTGCTCCAGTGGCACAAGAGTCCACTAGCAGCTCTGATAGTGAAGAACAGGTTGTCTTCACTCCAGATGAGCATGAGGAAGAGCCTGCAGTGAAGTCTCTTGCTCCTCAGGATGATGCTGAGATCCAGGGGGAGCTACCTCAAGCTAGCCTCATCCACAAGGATCACAGCCAGGGGGAGCTTCCAGTTGTAGATGAACCCTCTACACTAGAAAGTGAACAAGCAACAAACATCATACTAGAGGTAATCACTGAACTAAACACTTTAGATTTTTCTAAAGAAGATACTGATTTGTCTGATGTTAATCAGCAAATTCAGCTGGATAACCAAGTCTCAGATGCTGTCATAGAAGACACATCTGCTGTTGTTCAAGATGTTACTGATCCAGTGGTTGAAGAACCAAGAATTTCTCCAGCTCCTTCACCACAAGAGTTTACCATGGAAGATTTATTCCTAAATCTGGATCAAGCAGATTTTAACATGGACAAGGCTGCTGCTGAAAGAGATAATGCTGCTGCTGAGGGGGAGCAAGTGCACATTCATGAAGTACCTGCCAGGCAAGAAACTGAGAAAGCTCCAAATGTGCAACCTGAGAAGCCTCCAAGCTCTAAGGAGAGGGTTGACATAGCCAGCTCCTCAGAATCTGAAGATGAGGAGGCTACAAGGGCTAAGCAAAAGAAACTTTATGTATTCAAGAGAAGAAGTCAAAGTTATAAGAAAGCTCTACAATCTATTGCACCACAGCCTATAGTTCAGCAAGCCCCATCAATAGATTATAGTGCTTTAATGGTGGCAATGCAGATTAAACTGGATGAACATAGAAAAGCAATTGAGAAGTATGTGGATGAAGGGCAGAAATCATTGCAATTTGATCTGGCCCAAGATATCAAGTCTATAAGGTTTGAAATGAACCTTAACAAGAAAGAGATGACAGACTGTTTTCACAAGGGTGGAAATGCAGTGGTGTACTTGGCAACACACCAAGAGAAGATAAAAGCACAAGTGGATGACATAGCATTAAAGCAAGGGTATGTTCTTGAAAATCAGCTAAGGATGAATGACAATCTTACTGCTTCCCATAATGCTATTGTCACAGAATTAAAGAACCAGGCTGTTGCACCTTCTACCTCTACTACTGCTGTTAAAGCTGAATTTGATAAAGTATTTCAAGAAGAAATCAATGCTGTTAAGACTGCCATTGAAGACTCCCAGAAGGCCATATCTGAACAACTTAAAAAGCTCAAACCTTTCTTTAAAGATGGAGTCAGATACTTGGATAATCAAATAAGATTTCAGAAGGATGATGTCAGAGATCACATGGCTAGAGAAGTCATAAAGGGGGAGAGAGTGTTAGTCAAGGCAAGCTCTGACCATGCTAAGTGGATATCAAATTTTATCAGAGCTACACTTGGATATCCTCCTCTGTGTGATGACAATGATGTTGCTGAATCTGGAATTAACCCTGCCTATCTTGGAGGTGAGCAACCAGAAGTAGCTCAAGTCATATATCCTCCTCCAGATTTTGAAATGGTGCATGCTGATGTACAGACCATGTACAGCCCACCTGGGGGCAAGGACAATGTAATTATTGAAAAGGTTGTTCAGCCTATTTCTGAAGCCATGCAAGAGGCATTGCAAAAAGAAGAAGAGACTAGATTGTCTAAGAAGAGGTTTAGGGAACAAGCTGAACAGAGACCAGATTTTGAGCAATGGAGCCCTACCTCTAGGAACATTATATTAACTGCCTGGAAAGCTGCCAAGGATAACATTCAAGATAGGAACAAATGGTTCTCTGAGGCTGAATGGAGAAAACATGAGACTAGACAGGAGTCCATAGTTCAACATAGAAGGAAGGCAAAGATGGGAAAGCTACCTCCTACTGCTCTGGAGCCTAGCAAGTACTTTCCAAAGCCATACCATTATTTTGAAAGACAAAAGATCAAAGCTGAAGAGCTTAAGAAGAAAGATCTGAAAGGCAAGAAGCCTGCTGATGCTGAAACTGCTGATGCTCCTATCCAAGCTAAAGTCCAAGCTGGCAAAGGAATAGTTATTAAAGAGCCTGAACAAAAATAGATTTAGAATTTTCTTGAAGTTTATTTTGTAATCTTTTGGATTTAAAACATTTTGTGAACTTCTGAAAATGTATAAGACAGTTATTAGAACAATATGTTATATGATTAATCTATTTCATGTTTGTTCTGTGATAATGTCTATGTCTATTTCTTATTTGTTCTGAGATGATGAATTTGTATACATGTGAAATTAATACATGTTTATGTTTAACCTGCTGTACATTATCCTGCTTTACATCATTTTGTAATCTTAATTATGAATGGTGTATATCATTGACTAAGGGTTTTGACTTCTCCAAATAGGGGGAGATTGTTGGGTACATTGGTTAAATGTACCTGATTTGAAGAAGCCTCACCCAACTCAATGATATACATCAAAATGTATTTGATGTGTTTTTGAGTTACTTATGCAGGTTAAGTATTTGCAGGACTAAAGCAAAAATTTCTAAGTCCATGTGTCGACACCCAGAGGGAAAGTGTCGACACTTAAGAAGACTTGTGTCGACACCCAGACAAGCAGTGTCGACACTTGGAGTCATTGTGTCGACACCTGGGATGCAGAGTCGACACCAGACACAAAGTGTCGACACAAGGAGCTGTGTCGACACTCAATGAAGAAAGTACAGTAAAGCAGTGTCGACACTTAACAGCAGTGTCGAAACCCAGTGAAGCTGTGTCTACACCAGAAAGTGTCGACACTTGGAGCTGTGTCGACACTCAGCAAAAGTCAGCAGAAACTAAGTATAAGTGTCGACACCCAGAACAATGTGTCGACACTCAACAGAAGAGTCAGCACTTAAAGAAAGTGTCGACACAAGACAGTATGTGTCGACACTCAGCTGAAGACTCAACACTTGAAGAAAGTGTCGACACATGGAGCTGTGTCGACACTTAGCAAAGAACAGAAAGATCAACAAAATATTCTAAGTACAAGTGTCGACACTAAGGGAATGTGTCGACACTCAGATGAAGTCTCAACAGAAGAATCAAGTGTCGACACAAGGAGCTGTGTCGACACTCAGTAAGTATCAACATTGAAGACTATGTGTCGACACCAAGAATCAGTGTCGACACTTGACAGATTCAACACATGAAGATGTGTCGACACAAAGGAGATGTGTCGACACTTAGAAGAATTCAGCAAAATACAGAAGATCAAGTACTTGTGTCGACACTCAATTTCAGTGTCGACACATGAAGAAGAAACTGTGTCGAGACATAAGTATTTACAACACAAGGAGTTGTGTCGACACCTTGTAGACTTGTGTCGACACTTACACAACTTGTGTCGACACTTGGTCTATAAGTGTCGACACTTAAAGACAGAAAGTCTCGACACTTTCAGACAGTTAGAGAACTTTCAAGAACTGACTGGATGACTTGACAGCTGTCGTTCCAGCCGGTCTACAGCACCTGTCAAAGATGTCAGAATTCAGTTATGGACCGGACCAGCCGGTTACCATGAAGAAGGCCTATAAATAGACACATACAGTCTACAGAAACTGTGGTTCAAATAGTTGAAGTTATTCAAAAAGGTGGTACACAGAGTTATTGATCAAGTATCAAATCAAGAAGATCTAGCTGTCCAAGTGCAGATCTAAGAAGTTGGAGAGTGAGGGCTCCATACAAGAAATCAGCCATTGGAACTAGGCTGAGAAGAAGGATTCAGTTTTAATTCTGGATCTTAAGAAGCAGAGGTCAAGGATCAACTGCAGAAGGAATCAATCTTATTCAGTTCTACTTTCAAGAAGCTTTGAAGAAAGCTAAGTCAGATTGAATCCAGCTGAGTTCTTCCAAGAACTCATCAAGAAACTCACAACTCCCCTCTCTTGTTTCTGAGTTGTTGAGTTAATATTTGTAAATTCATTTTTATCTTGTAGGATCCTTTGGATCTGAGTGTTTGTAAGCCTGTAATTATAAAGGCTGAGGGTATGGCTTGAGAGCCTGAGTGTAGGAGATTGAAATCTCTGAGTGTAGGCCTTGGTGGCTGAGTGTAGGCCTTGTTGGCTGAGTGTAGGCCTTATGGCTGAGTGTAGGCTTTGTGGAAAAGCTGAGTTGTAGGGCATTGGGCCTGAGGTGTAGGAACCAGTTTGGGTTCTGAGATAGTGCTGAAGTTTGTCCAAATCTAGTACACTGCTAGATAGGCGAAGGGGGAAAGTGGATGTACCCAAAGCTTGAGGAACCACTATAAATCTCTGTGTCTGCTGTGATTGTGATTTGCTGTGTATGCTGTGTGTTTGCTGTGATAAAAAAAGTTAGAATTCTGTGAACTTAACTGATTGCTACCATTAAAGTCTAAAAAGAAGTAGGTCACCTATTCACCCCCCCTCTAGGTGTTTAGGTACTATATCTTTCAGCCTATGTAGTAGTGTACTAGATTCGGCCAAACTCCTCCACTATTCCTCAGATCCTCAGATCTTACACTCAGAACCACAACCAGGTTCCTACAGCTCAGAGTGATCCCACTCCTACAACTCAGGCTCAACAGCCCTACCACTAAGTCTTCACAAAGACCTACACTCAGCCACAAGGCCTACACTCAGAGAAATGAATCTCCTACACTCAGGCACACAAGCCCTACCACTCAGCCTTTATAATTTCAGGCTTACAACTCAGATCCCTAAGGATCCTACAAGAAATTAAGAATATAATGTATATAACCTCAACTCAGAATAAGAGAGAAGAGTTGACAGGTTTCTTGATGAGTTCTTGAAAGAACTCTACTGAGATCAACCTCCCTTGGCTTCCTTCAAAGCTTCTTGAATGTAGAACATAGTAGGGTTGATTCTCTATATAGCTGATCTTCAATCACTGCAACTTAAGTTTCAGATCTCAATCTGAAACCTTCTTCACAGCTTGGTTCAACAGCTATCTTCTTGGAAGGTGCTCTCTCTCTCCAACTACTTAGATCTTCACTTGAATTGATTCTTCAATGAATTGCTTGATCTTCTTCTTAATCATAATTATCTTCTTCTGTTGACAGAATAAGCCTTTATATAGGTCTTCTTCATGGTGACCGGCTGATCTGGTTCCTAACAGTTTTCTGACATCTCTGACAGTTGCAGTAGACCGGCTGGATTGGCAGCTGCCATGTCATCCAGTCACTTCTTGAATTTTCTGTAACTGTCTGAAAGTGTCGAGACAGTCTGTCTTTAAGTTTCGACACAAAAAGACCAAGTGTCGACACAAGTTGACTAAGTGTCGACACTAGCCTTCAAGGTGTCGACATAACTCCTTGTGTTGTAGAATTTACTTCTCGACACTGCTTCTTCAACATGTATCGACACTGATATTGTGTGTCGCCACAATCCCTTGTTCTTCAGTACTTAGTTGAATTCTGCTAAGTGTCGACACAACTCCTTTTTGTCGACACATCTCCTTGTGTTGAACTTGTTCAGTGTCGACACATCTTCTTGGTGTCGACACATACCTTCTGTGTTGATACTTGCTGAGTGTCGACACATTCTTTATTATGTCGACACTTGTACTTAGACTCTGTTGAAGTTTGTTGAGTGTCGACACAGCCTCCTAGTGTCGACACTTTCTTCATGTGTTCATACTTTGGCTGAGTGTCGACACATCTCCTTTGTGTCGACACTTGTACTTAGAATTTGTTGAACTTTTGCTGAGTGTCGACACAGCTCCTTGTGTCGACACATTCTTCTTGTGTTGAGACTTTGGCTGAGTGTCGACACATCTCCTTTGTGTCGACACTTTCTGATGTCGACAAAGTTCCTCTGGGTGTCGACACTGCTTCTAAGTGTCGACACTGCTTCACTGGACATTTCTTCATTGAGTGTCGACACAACCTGTATGTGTCGACACTTTCCGTCTGGTGTCGACTCTGCATTCCTGGTGTCGACATAATTACTCCAAGTGTCGACACTGCTTCTCTGGGTGTCGACACAAGTCTTCTTAAGTGTCGACACTTTTCTTCTAGGTGTCGACACATGGACTTAGAAACTTTTCAGCTTTCCCTGCAAATACTAAACCGGCACAACTAAACTCAAAACACATCAAATACATTTTGATGTATATCATTGAGTAGGGTGAGGCTTCTTCAAATCAGGTACATATTTTCCAATGTACCCAACAATCTCCCCTATTTGGAGAAGTCATAACCCTTAGTCAATGATATACACCATACATAAAAAAATCACAGTATGATGTAAAACAGGATTATATAACAGGGTAAGTACATAAACATATTTTAATCAAAACATGTATACACAAAAATCTCAGAACAATAATGTAATAGATTTAACACACATCACATTGTTCTAACAACTTTATCATATTCATTATTCAAAAGTTTACAGAAAGTTTAAAATCAAAGGATTACAATTGTAAACTAAAGAAAAATTTTATCCTATTGCTGCTCAGGCTCCTTGATCACTATACCCTTTCCAGATTGTATTTTTGCTTGGACTGGGGCTTCAGCATCTTCAGCAGCAGCAGGCTTCTTTCCTTTAAGATCCTTATTTTTCTACTCTTCAGTCTTGATCTTTTGTCTTTCAAAGTAATGATATGGCTTTGGAAAGTACTTGCTAGGCTCCTGGGCAGTAGGAGGTAGCTTTCCCATCTTAGCCTTTCTTCTATATTGCACAATTGCCTCCTGCCTGGTCTCATGCTTCCTCCACTCCAGTTCAGAATACCACTTGTTTCTATCTTGGATATTGTCCTTTGCAGCCTTCCATGCAGTCAAGATAATATTCCTGGAAGTGGGGCTCCATTGTTCAAAGTCAGGCCTAAGTTCAGCTTGCTCCCTGAATCTCTTCTTAGACAATTGGGCTTCTTGTTCTTTCTGCAAAGCTTCTTGTTCTTTCAGTATAGCCTCTGGCACTGGCTGAACTACTTTTTCTATGATGACTTTCTGATTTCCCTCAGGTGGGCTATACATTGACTGTATATCTGCATGTATCATATCAAAGTCTGGTGGAGGGTATATTACTTGAGCCACTTCTGCTTGCTCCCCTCCAAGATATGCAGGATTAATCCCAGACTCTGCAACATTATCATTATCACATAATGGAGGATATCCAAGGGTGGCTCTGATGGAATTTGAAATCCACTTTGCATGATCAGAGCCTGCTTTGACTAACACCCTCTCCCCCTTTATGACTTCTCTTTCAATGTGATCTCTTAGATCATCTTTCTGAAATCTGATTTATGCATTGAGGTAATTTACTTCATCCTTGTAGAAAGGTTTCAACCTTTGGAGCTTTTCAGTTATGAGCTTCTGTGAATCGTGAAGTGCAGTAGTAACAACAGTTACGCTCTCTTGCAATGCTTTGTCAAATTCTTCTTTGGCAGTGATCAGGGTTGCATTCTGGGCAGTTGCTATATTCTTTAGTTCAGTTACAATGGCATTGTGGGAAGCTGTCAAATTATCATTCATTCTTATCTGATTCTCCAGAACATAGACTTGCTTTACTTCAATTTCATCCACTTGAGCTTTGATCTTCTCTTGATGAGTTGCTAGATAGACTACTGCATTTCCTCCCTTATGAAACAGTCAGTCATCTCTTTCTTATTCAGATTCATTTCAAATCTGATGGACTTAATATCTTGTGCAAGATCAAATTGTAGAGATTTATTCCCTTCATCTACATACTTTTCCAGAGCTTGCCTTTGCTCATCAAGCTTAATTTGTAAAGCCACCATCAAGGAACTGTAATCTGTTGATGGGGCTGGCTGTGGTGCAGGCTGTGGTGCTATTGTTTGTAAAGCCTTCTTATATGTCTGGCTCCTCCTTTTGAAAACTTGAAATTTTCTCTTCTTGGCTCTTGCAGCCTCTTCATCTTCAGAAGCAGATGTGCTTGCAATATCAACTCTTTCTTTTGGGCTTGAAGGTAAATCCTTGTCAGTCCTTGGTGGTTGCTCAGCTTCCTTTTGCTTCTCATTCTCTTTGCCTGCAGTTGCATCTATATTCTCCACTTGCTCCCCCTCAATAATCACTTTCTCCCCCTCAGCAGCAACACTTTCTTTCTCAAAGTCAGTTTGGAGAAGGTCAGGGAATAGTTCTTCTAAGGTAAATTCCTGTTGATGATGGGGTGGAGAATCTCTAATCTCATCAACCACTTGATCAGCAATAGATGTGTCCTCCATGATAACATCTTGGGGTTGACTAGGAATCTGAGGTTGCTGATTAATATCAGATAATCTATCAGTCATATCTTTATTTTCAATAGAGAAATCTAATTGGTTGATTGCAGTTATTACCTCAAGTATGGTTTGTGTAGCCTGTTCACTCTCTAGTGGAGTTGACTCATCCACCAGTAGAGGCTCCCCCTGGACTGATTCCAGGTGTACTGGGCTAGCTTGTGGTAGTTCCCCCTGCCTCTCTGCATCATCTTGTCTTACTGGAGATTGTCCAACATTTCCGGTGTCTTCCTCATCTGGAGTGAACACTACATGCTCTTCAGAGCTACTGGATGATTCTTGAGCCACAGGGGCTGTCTTTTTCTTCTTCTTCAGGGGTGTTTCCTTCTCAGGAGTTGGCATTTCCTTGGTCAAGACTCTATCCCACCTAGAGAAGATTCTCATGTCCATCTTCCTCATGTGGTTGATCTTAGATCCAGCTGCTTGACCCATGATCTCTGATATACTACCCGCCAGGTATAGACTTAGTATCCTGCCCAGATTGGGCTTCTTCATACTCTACTTTATCTTCTCAAACACAACTGCAGACCAATCAGTTTCTAGTTTGAAAATAATCCTTGTCATGAGGCTAAACATGTGAGCTGAGATTCTATCATGGCCTCCAGGCTTGCTCAGGATAACTTTGCCAACAATTTTAGATAGAAATTTGCCTTGCATGTTCATCCCCTTCCTGTTGAAAACAGAACCTATTTTCAGGTTGGAATCCAATCCACACCATGTTAATGCTTCTCTAGTCTTAGTAGCAGAAACATCTTCTTCTTCCTTAGTCCTAGGTAGTTGAAGTACCTTTCTCAGACTCTTAGGAGAGACCTTCACATTTTCTCCATGAACTCTCGACTTAATCTTTAGTCCTGATTCATCTAGTTTTGTTGCACTCAGAAACTCCAGGACCTCCTTCTTCCAGATCTTGATCGGCTCTGAAACAAGAAATTCTAATCCAGTCTCTGCGATTAGGGTTATCATACCTTTGATATCAGGTTTCGCGTCATCAAATGCATGCCACACGAGTTCATAACCTTCATTCACATTCTCTTCTAGCTTGGGCACTATTAGGGTTTGAAGAAATTTGAATGTAGAGAAGAGAGGTGTCGACACACAAGTTTGGTCTCGAAACTTTGGTGAGCGTGTCGACAAACAATGGGGAACCCCTATTTATACCTTTCTAGAATCGAAGAGGAAAGAGCGCGTCAAAATACTTAAATTGTGTCGACACTGTTGATAAGTGTCGACACAGACTTATAATGTCTTGACAACCATGTGTCAACACAAGTATAGTCGACATAATATATGTGTCGACACTTGTTTATGTGTCGACACTGCTTAGCTCGACACTTAGTCGAGACTTTACCAGACTAATGTTGAGTAAATCCTAAGTGTCGACACCACCTTGGATGTGTCGACACCTACTATTTATGTGACGACACTAATTCTCTAAGTGTCGACACTGACTGTCTAGATGTGTCGACACCATTTCTCTGAAATGTCGACACCACTTTTCTGTGTCGACACAAACAACTCTGTGTGTCGACACCATTTTACTTAGCCAATTTTTGAAAACTTATTCTAAGTTTATCATCCCTAATTCAATTTTGAACCTATTGAATTTGGTTTCATCTAAGGGCTTAGTGTACATGTCAGCTAGCTGATTATCTGTATTAACATACTCTAGTGAAATATCTCCTTTTTCCACATGTTCTCTTAGAAAATGGTATTTGATTTCTATATGCTTAGTCCTACTATGGGAGACAGGATTGTTTGCAATAGAAATAACACTAGTAGAATCACAAAATAGAGGTGTTCTACTTACTTGTATACCATAGTCTTCTAGCTGATATTGTATCCATAGAAGTTGAGCACAACAACTTCCTGCAGCAACATATTCTGATTCTGCTGTGGAGATAGCCACACTTGTTTGTTTCTTGCTACTCCATGATATCAGTCTTCCACCTAGGAATTGACAGGTACCAGTTGTACTTTTCCTATCTTCCTTGCAGCCTGCAAAATCTGCATCTGAATAACATGTCAGTTCAAAATCTCCATTCTTAGGGTACCAAAGGCCTAGATAAGGAGTGCCCTTAAGATATCTCAGTATTCTTTTGACTGATGTCAAATGAGATTCTTTAGGGCAAGCTTGGTACCTAGCACAGACACATGTAGCATACATGATATCTGGTCTACTTGCAGTCAAATACAATAGGGAGCCAACTATCCCTCTATACAAAGTCTCATCTACAGGTTTCCCTGCATCATCTTTGCTAAGAGACATATTTGACCCCATAGGAGTTTTCATGGTACTGGATGATTGCATACCATACTTCCTTATTAATTCTAGAGTGAACTTAGACTGGCATATGGATAAACCATTCTCAGTCTGTCTAACTTGGAGACCCAAGAAGAACTTAAGTTCCCCCATACTGCTCATTTCAAATTGTCCTTGCATAAGTTTTGCAAACTTTCTGCAAAGACTATTTTCAGTAGACCCAAATATGATGTCATCTATATATATTTGGACTAGTATGATCTTGCCTCTGGATTCCCTAAGGAATAGAGTCTTGTCTATTTTCCCCCTTGTGAATTTATTCTCAATGAGGAAACTAGACAAGGTTTCATACCAAGCCCTAGGGGCTTGTTTTAACCCATAAAAGCCTTCCTAAGTCTATAAACATAATTAGGTTTAGTAGAATCAACAAAACCTGATGGCTGTTCCACATAGACTTCTTCCTTCAGATTACCATTCAGAAAGGCTGACTTAACATCCATTTGGTATACTTTAAACCCTTGATAGGTTGCATAGGCCAAGAACATCCTTATTGCCTCCAGTCTGGCTACTGGAGCAAAGGTTTGATCAAATTCAATACTTTCTTCCTGCCTATATCCTTTTGCAACCAGTCTAGCTTTGTTCTTCACAATAACTCCATGTTCATCCATCTTGTTCCTGAAGATCCACTTAGTTCCAATTATGTTGTGGTCTTTTGGTTTTGGAACAAGCTCCCAGACTTTGCATCTCTTGAACTGATTCAGCTCCTCTTGCATTGCCTCAATCCAATGAGGGCCTAGGATGGCTTCTTCAAATTTCTTTGGCTCAACTTGGGATAGAAAACTGGAGTAGAGTACTGAACTTAGATTTTTGCTCCTTGTTTGTACCCCTTGACTTAGATCACCAATTATTTGATTGGCTGGATGATCTCTTAGATGCCTAGTAGCTGGATGCAGCCTGGCTTCATGTTGAACTCCTTCAGCTTCTTCAACTTGCTGCACCCCTTGATCTTCTTCTACATCAGGTGCATCTAGTACTCCCCCTGGACAACAGCCACTATCATCCACTTGTTGTCTTGCAGTAGAACTTTCTTCAATAGTAAGCTTGTCCATCTTCTTAGTCACACCTGTGGAGCTGCAAATACTTCTAGACAATTCATGGTTAATGAGTCTAGCTTCATCAAATACTACATGTACTAAATCTTCTATAACTTGAGTAGTCAAGTTGTAGACCCTATAAGCCTTACTATTGTTGCTGTACCCAACAAAGATCCCCTCTTGGGATTTGGTAGCAAACTTGGTTAAGTAAGACTTACCATTGTTAAGTATATAGCATTTACAACCAAAGATCCTGAAATAGGATAGGTTTGGTTTTCTGCCTTTCACAATCTCATAGGGAGTCTTGTTGTGACTTTTGGTGATAGTAGCCCTATTAATTACATGGCATGCAGTGTTTACTGCCTCAGCCCAGAAATATTCTGGGAGAGATGTGTCACTTAATAGGGTTCTACCAGCCTCTATCAAGGTTCTATTTTTCCTTTCAGCAATGCCATTTTGCTGAGGTGTTCTTGGTGAAGAAAATTTCTGAAATATCCCAAATTCTTCACATAGCTTTGTCATACTGTCAGACTAGAATTCAGTACCATGATCACTTCTTATTTTGACCACTGTACTGTCTAACTCATTCTGAATTTGTTTGACAAAACTATAAAAGATACTAGGTGTTTCAGATTTTGTCTAAGGAAGAACACCCAGGAAAACCTTGAGTAGTCATCTACAACTACAAATGTGTAGACCTTCCTACCTATGCTGTGAAATGGCATAGGACCAAAAAGATCCATATGCAAGAGGTATAAATACCTCACAACATCTTTGTTTTCAATGCTATTAAAGGTGGATCTAGTCTACTTGCCCTTTTGACAAGCTGAGCATATCCCATCTTTAATACACTTAACCTGAGGACCATTCCTCACTAACTCTTTGCTATAGAGTTGGCCAATTGTCTTGTAGTAAAGATGGGCTAGCCTCTTGTGCCATTTGACACAATGAGAGACTTTCTCATCAGCTACAAGACACACTGGAGAAACATTGTTCTCACACATAATGTCTAGGCAATAGACATTTCTCTTCATATAACCTGTCAAAATGATCTCTTGATCATTTGACCTCCTGATATGACAACCATCTTTGACAAATGAGATGTCATATCCTAAATCACTCAGCTGACTTATACTAATGAGGTTGTTTTTCAAACCTTTAACATAAGCCACTTGAGTAATTGTTATAAGGTTGCTAGAAATGTTACCAAAACTTTTGATGATTCTTTTTTCAGAACCACCAAAGGTGACTTTAGGACCATCCTTGATTGGTGTGTAGTCCTTTAGCAATCTCCTAGTTCCAGTCATGTGCCTGGAGCATCCACTGTCCAAGTACCATATTGGGGCATGGCCACTTGGACTCACCTGCAAAACAGATTAGTTAACCTTAGAACCCAAAGAATTCTTGGGTCCTTGGTGCTGGTTAGTTTGCCTCTTAACAAAACTACCTGTAGCTTTTCTAGCAGGTAGATTGCTACACACTTTAGCACTTGAATTGTGCCAACAGTCTATGGCAAAGTGGCCTATCTTGCCACAACACCAGCACTCAAATCTGTTGTACCTTTGCTTAGGTACAACCCTAGCTGTTTTATCTACAGCACGCTTGTTGAGTACTGGGGCTTTGCCCTTAGACTTGGACTTTATAGTCCTAGCAGGTTATGCAAACCCTAATCCAGTTTTACCCTTTTGATGTACAAATTCATCTATCAAAGGTAAAATAGACTTTGGTTTAGAAAACCTTGCAACTATGTCTTTCTCTTTCTGAAGACTAATCTCCAGATTTCTGATTTGATCATTCTTGAATGTTATAGTCCCCATCTGAATAACAGTTATGTTCTTCAGCCTGGCTATTTCATTTAGTTTTTGATCAATCAACTTATCAAAATCTGTTGCAGCCACTTTGAGATTAACAATCTCCTCAGCCTGACTCTTGGTCAAGGATTTGCTTTTCTTCAAAGCTTGCAACACTACTCTATATTCATCAATTAATTCATGAATGTCTCCTTCAGATTCAGATGCACTCTCAACACTTGATGATGATGTATCTGAATCTGACTCAGTACTAGAAATTGAATCAGCAGAACAATTTAGTACCTGACTAGGTCCAGGCTGCTCCTGGATTTTGTCACCTTCAGATAAGGCCATCAGTCCCTAGCATTGATTGTCCTCTTGCTCATATATAGAATTCATTAACTGGATGAACTCCTCTTCCTCTTCTTCAGCAAACAGTCCAATGTAAGCTTCAGCTTCTGAATCAGTTTCTGAAGAAGACATATCTGACAGGCTTTTGTCCTTCTTAGCAACAAAGGACCTTTCCTTTTTGCCCTTGATTTGCGTCTTCTTCTTATTAGTAGACTCTTTCCTCTTCTCTGGACAGTCAGCAACAACATGTCCTTGTTTGTTACAACAATAACAAACTATCTTTGAAGATGTAGTTCTACTTGACTTAGGCTTTCTCCTGTCATTCTTTGAAGACTTCTATGAAGTGGATGGCTTAGACCTCCACTGTTTCTTCTTTAGGAACTTCTGAAAATGTCTTGTGAAGGCTGCAAAGTCCTCATCACTCTCACTGCTTTCAGAATTCCTGCTTTCTGATTCATCTGACCCAGTCTCAGCCACTTTTGGAGGTGGAGATGGAGACTTAGTTTTATATTTCTTGGTGGCTTCTGTCTTGAATGCCACAGCTCTTTCTTTATGCTCAACTCTGGTAGTCTTCTCTTCTTCTTTCCTTACCATTAGCTGCATTTCATAGGATAACAGCTTTCCAAACAATGTTGGAGGAGGAATATCTGCTAACTTGGTCATTTCCCTTATGGCACAAATCTTTGTATCCCAGTCTTTAGTTAAGGATCTCAAGAACTTATCATTCAGTTCATAATTGCTGAATTCTCTTCCATAGGACATTAGCTCATTAACTATCCTATAGAATTTCTTGTAGCACTCAGTTATGCTATCAGACCTTCCTTGTCTGAAGCTCTCATACTCTTGGTTTAATAATGACTTTTTGTCCTGTCTAACTTCTTCAGAACCCTCCATGTACACTATCAGAGTATCCCACATCTCCTTTGATGGTTTGCAGTGTATCAAGTTCTGAAATGTAGCATCATCTATTGCACTTACTATTATATTCTGGGCCCTTTTGTCCATGCTGGGCAGAATAATCTCATCCTTGGTCATTTCAGAAAAGTCTTTTGGAGTTCTCTGCTTTGCATCCAACACAGATACCTTCATTGGCACATATGACCCTTCTTTAACTGTGATATAGATTCTAGGGTCAGAGGCTTCCATAAATAGTCTAACCCTTTCTTTCCAGATGTCAAAAATCTCCTTTCTACAGATTGGCAACTTCATGGATCCAAGTTCTTTGTGATTCTCTATGGAACCAATTTTCTTGATTTTTCTTGATTCTGCACTTGATTATACTGAATCTGCCAACAGGATCTTTTACTCAGACAATTACGTCCTTTTTGAGTAACCTCGCTTTGATACCACTTGAAAGAAATTGTACCTAATCACCTAGAGGGGGGGGGGTGAATAGGTGACTTTAATCTTTTTAAACTTTTAGACAGATTTAATCACAGATTTCACAGCACATAAAACAGCAACCACAGAATCACACACACACGGAGTACACACAGTTTTATAGTGGTTCCCCAAGGTTTGGGTACATCCACTTTCCCCCTTCGCCTATCTAGTAGTGTACTAGATTCGGCCAAACTCCTCCACTATTCCACAGATCCTCAGATCTTACACTCAGAACCCCAACCAGGTTCCTACAGCTCAGAGTGATCCCACTCCTACAACTCAGGCTCAACAGCCCTACCACTCAGTCTTCACAAAGACCTACACTCAGCCACAAGGCCTACACTCAGAGAAATGAATCTCCTACACTCAGGCACACAGGCCCTACCACTCAGCCTTTATAATTTCAGGCTTACAACTCAGATCCCTAAGGATCCTACAAGAAATTAAGAAGACAATGTATATAACCTCAACTCAGAATAAGAGAGAAGAGTTGACAGGTTTCTTGATGAGTTCTTGAAAGAACTCTGCTGAGATCAACCTCCCTTGACTTTCATCAAAGCTTCTTGAATGTAGAACACAGTAGGGTTGATTCTCTATGCAGCTGATCTTCAATCACTGCAACTTAAGTTTCAGATCTCAATCTGAAACCTTCTTCACAGCCTGGTTCAACAGCTGTCTTCTTGGAAGGTGCTCTCTCTCTCCAACTACTTAGATCTTCACTTGAATTGATTCTTCAATGAATTGCTTGATCTTCTTCTTAATCATAATCATCTTCTTCTGTTGACAGAATAAGCCTTTATATAGGCCTTCTTCATGGTGACCGGCTGATCCGATTCCTAACAATTTTCTGACATCTCTGACAGTTGCAGTAGACCGGCTGGATTGGCAGCTGTCATGTCATCCAATCACTTCTTGAATTTTCTGTAACTGTCTGAAAGTGTCGAGACAGTCTGTCTTTAAGTGTCGACACAAAAAGACCAAGTGTCGACACAAGTTGACTAAGTGTCGACACTAGCCTTCAAGGTGTCGACACAACTCCTTGTGTTGTAGAATTTACTTCTCGACATTGCTTCTTCAACACGTGTCGACACTGATATTGTGTGTCGACACAATCCCTTGTTCTTCAGTACTTAGTTAAATTCTGCTAAGTGTCGACACAACTCCTTTGTGTCGACACATCTTCTTGTATTGAACTTGTTCAGTGTCGACACATCTTCTTGGTGTCGACACATACCTTCTGTGTTGATACTTGCTGAGTGTCGACACATTCTTTATTATGTTGACACTTGTACTTAGACTCTGTTGAAGTTTGCTGAGTGTCGACACAGCCTCCTAGTGTCGACACTTTCTTCATGTGTTCATACTTTGGCTGAGTGTCGACACATCTCCTTTGTGTCGACACTTGTACTTAGAATTTGTTGAACTTTTGCTGAGTGTCGACACAGCTCCTTGTGTCGACACATTCTTCTTGTGTTAAGACTTTGGCTGAGTGTCGACACATCTCCTTTGTGTCGACACTTTCTGATGTCGACAAAGTTCCTCTAGGTGTCGACACTGCTTCTAAGTGTCGACACTGCTTCACTGGACATTTCTTCATTGAGTGTCGACACAACCTGTATGTGTCGACACTTTCCGTCTGGTGTCGACTCTGCATTCCTGTTGTCGACACAATTACTGCAAGTGTCGACACTGCTTCTCTGGGTGTCGACACTAGTCTTCTTAAGTGTCGACACTTTTCTTCTGGGTGTCGACACATGGACTTAGAAACTTTTCAGCTTTCCCTGCAAATACTTAACCTGCACAACTAAACTCAAAACACATCAAATACATTTTAATGTATATCATTGAGTAGGGTGAGGCTTCTTCAAATCAGGTACATATTTTCCAATGTACCCAACACTTCGTATGCAATATACATAAACATGTAAAGATCTAAAAATAGGTTTGGATGTCTCAAACAACAAACACGTTTTCTATGTTGAACATATAATAAAAAGAGGCCTACTATGCAGCATGTACGCAAACCCGGGTTTCACCCAAGGCACCCTATAGCGTATGCAACTAGCACATCATCATAACATCTGGGTACTCCCAATTTCCCCATTAGAGTTAAGCCGCAAACAAAATGGTACTGCAATTCCCCTAACGGCATAAAAGCTGCCACATGGAAATCTTGCCAAGGCCCCACCCGCTTGTGGGTCTTAGACCCGGGCTTGCCCGTAAACTCTGACTTCTTGTGTCAGGATTCTGTCTCTCATACAAACCGATTCTAAGAACCCTTGCTGGACCCCACCCGCTCGTGGCTTCATTTCCCGGGCTTGTCCTATGCTTGACATTCTCATTAGTCTCACAGAAGGGGACTAGTCTCGTCGGAACACTCTCCCCACATGACTTGCACGTCACGGGATATGCAGCCGACCACGGAGATAAAGCCGCGCCTTAGCACATCACAATCCATAATCTTTTCCACCCTAATCCATCATTTGTACTACAACGTTCCCGTGCACCAAGGAAACCATCTACCACTAACGCGGAGCTAACCTTGTCTGGTTCCGGCTACACGTACTCACTCGAGAAAAGGGGGAAAACCCATACATCACAAACGACATCTTGCTGCAACGGATTTCTACAAAATCCTTAAGGCTCGCTATGCAACATCATCAAGTCGGACTAACGGTCGCGACTACGGCTTCACCCACAATGCCTAATCCACTAACGGAGCGGATCTCTAATGCAAAATCATGTCGGAGACGGACTCAATCGACCCGGAGGTTTCTCTTGAACCATAGAGACCCAAACCCCTCTTATTTGAGAGATTTGGTGCCAAAACGCTTGAAAGAAAAAGATGTTATGCACGCATCCTAGAAACCGAGAGGAGAAGTGTCGTTACCGTCAGTGGATTAGGCACTTCTCCTCTCGGTTTCTAGGATGCGTGCATAAAAGCTTGAAAGAAAAAGATGTTATGCACGCATCCTAGAAACCTAGCCATGGAAAACTTAGCCGGATGAAGACCGCCGCAATGGACTTGCCTCTGCGGATCTGGACTCGGCTCGCGATTTGGGGCTCCGAAGCTCCTCCGGCGGCCGGATCTCTCCTTATCCTTCTTCCTTGATCTCCCCTCTCTCTAAAGCTTTAGAAAGAGAAAGCTTGATGAGGAATGAGGGTTTCAAACCCTATTCCCGGACTTATCTCAGCAAGGACCGTTCTAGACCATCAGATCCCATTAGAAGGAAACGAACGGCCACAATTCACACTTAAAACCAAATTCCTGGGCCGAACACGACTTGTGACACGCCCGTGTCTAAGGCCATGTTCCTCAATCGATGCTGAAATCGTCGCATCCCGAACAGGACACGGTCACTGGACATGTCTGTGTTATATGTCGTGTGCCAGACACAGCCATGCACACGGCCGTGTTCCAGGCCGTGCTCAACACAGCCGACTAAACACAGAGAAGGACACATGTTCTTGACACGCCTGTGTCAAACTTAACACATCCGTGTCAACCATAACACGCCTTGACCTTGACCGTGTTCCTCACCCGACGCAGCCCGAGCAGGACATGGCCCTGAACACGCCCGTGTCTCAAGCCTTGTTCATTGTCTCCACGCTTCGTCATGTGCATTTCGTTGACCACTCGGGAAGTTCGTCGAACCCGAGCACGACACGGCCCTGGACACTCCCGTGTCCCAGACCGTACGACCCATACCAAGCCCCATACTTGGCTCTAAATGATGTCCGTCCCTCTTTTGAGTTTCAGGGTGTTACAACTCTCTCCCTCTTAAAAGAGTTTCGTCCCAAAATTGTAGAAAGGAAAAGATACACAAAACTTAAACGATACCTGAGTGGAATAACTCTGGGTACTCCTCCAACATGATCTGCTCTCGCTCCCACGAGAGCTCCTCACGACCGCAGTAATTCCATCAGACTTTTACGAGTTTGACCTCTTTGTTCCGCAACTGCTGAATTTCTGAATCCTCTATACTAACTGGACGAACTTGCGTCCTCAAGTCCTCTTCTATCAGCACTCATGTCGATTCGATCACCACACTAGCATCTACTAAGGCTTTCCTCAAGACGGAGACATGGAAGACATCATGTAATCCACTCAGCTCTATAGACAATGCCAACCGGTACGCTGCTTCTCCCACCCGTTCTATAACCTTGAAAGGTCCCAAAAACCTCGGACTCAACTTCTTAAGTCGGCGAATCCGTGAAACGCCTTTGAACGGCTTGATCTTTAGATAGACCCAGTCGCCTACCGCGAACTCCAGCTTCCTGTGGCGAGCATTAAAATATTTTGCTTGCCGATCTTGAGCTACCTTCATGCGCTCTTGAATGGTTCGTACCAACTCGCATGCATCAGCTACCACTCCTTTTCCCAAAAGTTTGGTGTCTCCCGCCTCTGTCCAAGACATCAGTGTTCGACACTGCCTCCCATACAAAGCTTCGTATGGCGCATCTTTATGCTTACTTGGTAACTATTGTTATAAGCAAACTCTATCATGAAGAGGTGATATTCCCACTTCTTGCCGAAGTCAAGAGTACACATCTTCAACATATCCTCCATAGTACAGTTCATTCTTTCGGTTTGCCCGTCAGTTTGAGGATGGAAAGCCGTACTGAACTTGAGCTTCGTGCCCAGACTCTTCTGAACCAACCTCCAGTCTTTGAACGTAAAACATCCATCGCAATCACTAACTATACTCTTAGGAATCCCATGTAGTCACACAATGTTGCGAACATGCAACTCTACCAGCTTCTCCACGCTGTCCTCCTTCCGATTTGGGATGAAGTGAGCCACTTTGGTTAAGTGATCCACAATCACCCAAATCGTGTCGTTACACTGCTGCGATCTAGGTAATCCATGTACAAATTCCATGGAGATGTCATCAAATTTCCACTAGGGAATAGGAAGAGGCTTCAGGAACCCGCCCAACTTCTAACACTCGGCCTTCACCAAGGCACAAGTTTGGCACTGATTCACATACAAAGCTACGTCCCGCTTCAGTCCAGGCCACCAAAAGGATTTCTTCATATCCAAGTCCATCTTTGTACTGCCCGGGTGAATGGAGTACTTTGTGAAGTGAGCCTCAAACAACGACTCCTTACGGAGCTTGCCGAATTGCGGTACACAAATCCTTCTGTCCTTCCTCAGAATCCCATCAATTAACTCCCAGACGCTACTCTCGCCCTTTTGAGCTTCCACCACGTATGGCTAGAACTCCACATCCAAACGGGTCGCTTCCTGAATACGATCGGACAAATCATTCTGCATTTCAATCCAGTTCAACTGAGTCATGCTAGACTCGCCTCTTGCTACGCACTCCATGCCGAGGGACTCCCAGTCCAGCACCAACCGCTCATCATGAGTTTCGATCCAATTCCTTTGCCTAGAGTATTTTATACTCAAGGCATCTGCCACCACATTGGCTTTGCCTGGCGTATACTGAATCTCCACCTCGTAGTCTCCAAGGAACTCGACCCATCTGGGCAGCCGCATATTCAAGTCCTTCTAATCTAGGAGATACTTTAGGCTTTTGTGATCTGTGAAGATCTCCACCTTCGCACCATAAACATAGTGCCGCCACAATTTCAACATAAAAATTACCGCCGCCAATTCCAAGTCATGGACTGGGTAATTTCTCTCGTGAGGCTTTAGCTGCGTAGACCCAAAGGCTATCACACTGCCATGTTGCACCAATATGCAACCCAAACCGCATCCTAATGCGTCAATGAAAATTTGAAATCCTTCAGTCCCTTTCGGTAGACTTAGGATTGGAGCTGTCATCAGCCTTTCCTTCAGGGTATCAAATGCCTGATTGCACTCCTAAGTCCATACAAACTTCTGGTCCTTATGATTTAGTGAAGTGAGGGGTAGAGCTATCCACGAAAAGTTTTCTACGAACCTTCTATAGTACCCGTCTAGTCCAAGAAAACTTCGGACTTCCGCCACGGTTCTCAAAATCAGCCAATCTCTGATGGCTTCCACTTTTGTTGGATCTACCCCCACCCCATCCCCACTAATCACATGGCCCAAAAATGCCACCTTCTCTAGCCAGAACTCACACTTCGAGAACTTTGCATAAAGCTGCATCTCTCTCAACACTTGCAAGACTACTCTCAAGTGAGTCTCATGCTCCACCTCTGATTTGGAGTAAACCAGAATTTCGTCAATAAAAATAACTACAAAAGAGTCTAAGTATTGCCGAAATACTCGATTCATCAAATCCATAAATACGGATGGTGCGTTCGTCAGCCCGAACGACATCACCGAGAACTAAAATTGACCATACCTCGTACCAAATGCTGTCTTGGGTATGTCCTCGTCTCGAATTCACAACTGATAGTATCCTGACTTCAAGTCCAACTTTAATTACACAACTGACCCCACCAACTGGTCGAATAGGTTGTCTATCCGAGGAATCCGATACTTATTCTTGACAGTCAATTTATTCAACTCTCGGTAGTCTATGCATAACTGCATACTACCGTCTTTCTTCTTCACGAACAACACTGGAGCGCTCTACGGTGAAGAACTGTGTCTGATATACACCTGCTCCAACAGTTCCTGCAACTGTACCTTGAGTTTAGCCAACTATTTTAGTGTCATCCTAAACGGAGGACGTGACACCGGCCTAGCCTCTAGTACTAACTCAATCAAGAAATCAATCTCCCGTCGAGGAGGTGCTCCAGGAAGTTCATCAGGAAACACATCCTCTAACTCTGCCACTACGGGCACTTCCCCAAGTGATAACTTGGAAAGGCGAACCTCCAATAATGCTATAAGAGCTACTCTCCCTGGTTAACTGCTTGCACCAACTGCATGACCGAAATAAGGGAACATGCCACTCCATTAAGGCACTCAAACTTAACTTCTGCCTGCCCTTCGCTTCTCAGGGTCACCACCTTGGATAGGCAGTCAATACTGGCACGCTGCTCTGCTAGCCAATGCATTCCCAATATCATATCAAACTCAACCAACTGTAGGACTATTGCTATCAATATGAAGTCAACTCCATCTAACTTCCAACAAATGCGCCCTTTTGCCCCGATAGTCATGGATGACCCATTGGGCATGCGCATCTTCAGCTCTGCTTCTGCCAAGAACGACTCAACTCCAATTCTCCGGATAAAGCTTTCAGCAAAAAAAGAGTGTGACGCTCCCGTATCAAACAATACCCTAGCGGGGTATCCAGAAACTAACACAAAGCCTAAAACATAGGCATCAAACATAAACGGTCTGAAAGTATGAAGTATAAGGTTAAATTTAAACTTTCTCATACCTGTCACCACATCGGGTTGTCGGATCGCTTCCTGTTGCCCAAGGTTGTAAGCCCTTGGTTGCACTGGTTGGAACCGAGAATCGCTAGACTCTGCCATCTTCCCTTTCTCTGCGGCACTGGGGCTGGAGCGCACAGTCTGCTCCTGCCTTGGCTCTTGCTCAGTACCTCCTTGAGTACAAAAACAAGCTATGTGCCCCACCTTGCCACAATTAAAGCATGTCGGTGGTCCCTTAGAGCGAGACCCTCCTGACGTCCAACTGTTTTTCTCACCGGACTTAAAAGGGTGAGGCTTTTTCTTCCATCTATTACCTTCAGACTTCCCTTGGGATTGAGAAGGCTTCCCTTCCCCTTGCTTGGGTGCGGAACCCTTATGATGTTGGGTTCACTGCAGATCACTCTCTAACGTTCTGGCAGTCTCAACCAGCTCATTGAAACCAGCTCTCTTCATGGCGATGAGTGGTTGTCTTAGATTCTCCCTCAGCCCATGGTAGAAGAGGTTATCCCTCTCCTCATCGTCTGCCATTGTCGTTCCCGCATAACGACCCAACCGAGTGAACTCCTGTACATACTCATCCACTGTCTTATCCCGCTGCACCAAGTGAAGAAACTGCCTTTGAAGGACCAACCTCGTCGAAGCAGGAATGTACTTCTTTATGAAAGCATTCCCAAACTCTTCCATGGATGGGGTGCATCCGGGAAACTAGCGGCCGATATGGCTCACCCACCACAACTTCGCGTCTCCTTCCAACATGAAGGCCGCAAACTCAGATTTCTTCTCCTCTGGCATCTCTGCCGCCATCAGAAGTTCTTGTATCCGTGCCCACTAATATTCCGCATCAGTTGGCATACCAACTCCCTTAAATGTTGGAGGATGGAAGCTCAGAAAATATTTCATCTGCCGGTCCCCATGCCCGACAACCACCCTTTCGGCAAACGGCTCTGCTCGCCTGGCTTCTCTGCCCGGCACGGCCGTCGCTGTATCCGGGGTAGCAGGAGCTGCTACCTGAGCAACAGGGGTTGCTACTTGTGCTTCCGCTGCAGCTTGGGCTGCCACCAGTGCTTCTGCAAGCATGCGACAAAAATCGGTCGGGTTTACACCCATGCCCAAAGGACCCTGAGCAGTAGCGCTGCTCGCCGAAAGCTCTTCGTTTGGTCTCGATGTACTCGCCTCGTTGCTTGCACTCTTAACAAAAGCAAGATAACAATGAATCAGTCTCTAATCACAAGACTCAAATATAAGGACACTTATGGTCCCACAATACTCGTATATGGATATCTTCTATACGCGATCCAATTATGTTAAATCAACTGCTAAACCTGACCTTGGACGCAACCTACCCCTGATACTAAATTGTAATACCTCCCCTATAATGACCGTATAATATAGGTCTGGTCGGGGCACCATAACATATAGACGCCACAACTTTAGTGCTAAAAGACGATATTAACTACCCAACTCAAAACTCAGAATAAAACAACAGCGGAAACCAAAAACAAGACCAGAAGTTATCCACATACATAAGAGTATTAAAACGGCCTTAAGGCCTTACAATGATAGAGAGTTCAAAACTCAAATGATAACATCAAACATCAACGTGCATAAGCACTCCTAGACTACCTCGACATGCAAACCAGAAACCCAGAGCATCAAACATACAATGCCATAAAATAGATCTAGTACAAAACTTATAACACTTCATGAGGCTTAGAACTTTTTGGCCGGCGAGCTAGCTCCTGCTTGTGATCCTTGCCCTGTAAAAATTTGGTGGTAACGTGGGTCAGCAAAGGCTGACCTCAACTATGTAACCAATACATCTCCTCTCGGCCGCCCCTAACGGACCCCGGGGTACCCCTCCAACCTGCAGGTCAGCACTTCGTATGTCATATATATAAACATGTAAAGCTCTAAAAATAGGTTTGGATGTCTCAAACAACAAACACGTTTTCTATGTTGAACATATAATAAAAAGGGGCCTACTATGCAACATGTATGCAAACCCGGGCTTCACCCAAGACACCCTATCGTGTATGTAACTAGCACATCATCACAACATCTGGGTACTCCCAATTTCCCCATTGGTGTTAAGCCGCAAACAAAAGGGTACTGTAATTCCCCTAACCGCATAAAAGCCGCCACAGGGAAATCTTGCCAAGGCCCCACCCGCTCGTGGGTCTTAGACCTGGGCTTGCCAGCAAACTCTGACTTCTCGCGTCAGGATTTCGTCTCACACACAAACCGATTCTAAGAAACCTTGCTGGACCCCACCCGCTCGTGGCTTCATTGCCCGGGCTTATCCTATGCTTGACGTTCTCGTCAGTCTCACAGAAGGGGACTAGTCTTACCGGGACACTCTCCCAACATGACTTGCACGTCACGAGATAGCCAGCCGACCACGGAGACAAAGATGTGCCTTAGCACATCACAATCCATAATCTTTCCCACCCTAATCCATCATTTGTACTGCAACGTTCCCGCACACCAAGGAAACCATCTACCGCCAACGCAGAGCTAACCTTGTCCAGTTCCAGCTACACGTACTCACTCGAAAAAAGGGGAAAACACATACATCACAAATGGCATCATGCCGCAATGGATTTATACAAAATCCTTAAGGCTCGCTATGCAACATCACCGAGTCGGACTAACGGTCGCAACTATAGCTTCACCCACAATGCCTAATCCACTAACGGAGCGGATCCCTAATGCAAAATCATGCCGGGGACGGACTCAATCGACCCGGAGGTTCCTCTTGAACCATGGCGACCCAAACTCCTCTTATTTGAGAGATTTGGTGCACAAAAGATTGAAAGAAAAAGATGTTATGCACACATCCTAGAAACCGAGAGGAGAAGTGTCGTTACCTTACGACCCCTCTTCCTAGCCATGGAAAACTTAGCCGGATGAAGCCCATTGCAACAGGCTTGCCTTCGCGGATCTGGACTCGGCTCGCGATTTGGGGATCTGAAGCTCCTCCAGCGGCCAGATCTCTCCTTCTCCTTCTTCCTTGCTCTCCCCTCTCTCTAAATCTTTAGAAAGAGAAATCTTGATAAGGAATGAGGGTTTCAAACCCTATTCCCAGAGGTATCTCAGCAAGGACCGCTCTGGACCATCAGATCATGTTGGATCCCTAGTATGATTTTGGCTAGGTTCACTATCTAGGATAATTGTCCCAACATGTATAGCTAGGGTCATGTCTGTGTCCTAGAGTTTAGGCTAAGTCATTAGAAACAACCACACATGGACCATCCAAAAGAAGACTGCAGAAGACTCAGACTTAGAAGAAAATCAAGTTCAGGAAAGTGAGTTTGACATTCGTCGAAGTCAGCTCGACGAAAGTCATGCTCCGCTCTGAACTCAGGTCAACAAAGTTATATTATCAGCCCGACGAGCTTAGAGCAAATAAATGGGAAGTTCTTTACTGAAAGCAGTTAGCTGATCTATGGTCGACGAACTTAGTTCTCAGGTTGACGAACAAGGATTCCCAGGTCAACGAACAAGATTTCTCAGCTCGATGAACTCTGGACTCAGGTCGATGAAATCTGTTCTCCGCTCGATGATTGCTTTACAGTTCCAGACTTGGAATTTCCCTTCTTCTTGTCCTTATTATATTGCAGTAATTCCTGAATAATCAATGCTTATATTCTCTGGAAATAGCCATTAGTGGAAGCATTGATTATGGTATTCATCAGGATTATTACTTGCCATTTTTAATAGGACAGTTGGGGAAATCCATTAATGCAATATTCTCTTCAGCCGGATTTTCATTCTTCAGGCAGTCGGCATTCAATGCAGACAATTCAAATTCAAAGGAGAAATTAGACAGAGACATATAAAACATATTATTCTCTTTCAGTCGACAACAGACAACAAGGATAGCAGAACACAAAGGAAAAAAGACAGGCACCAGAAATTGTTCAAGAAAAAGCTCTGCCTGTCTTCATCAAGTGTTCTTTCTCCAGCAAGCTAAAAAGAGACAATCAACTTCTATTTGTCTACAGCTTTCTGGAGATCTTTTCAAGAAGACCTACTCACCCTGCAAAGCTTCCATTCTTCCTGAACAAATCTACATCTCATGGGGAGCTTTGACAACATCAAGATCCACTAGTCTTCTCAATTGTTTTGAGAAAGAGAAGACACCATAAATCTCTCACCCCCTCTCTGTACAAAAGTGTTGGGTATTGTATCCACAATGTACCTGATTTGAAGAAGCCCCTGGACAAGCTAAGGTCAATAGACTATGTATTTGATAAAATCTTTCTAGTTGTGCTTGCAGTTTTTCCCGCTAAGTGCACACCAATGTCAGGGTGCAGTAGGTCAATATACACGGGTCTGCACGACGTAATCCCTCGTTGAGCAGATCAGTGTGTTGGCCTACGTGTATTCTCTCTATTGGAGTGCACTTATTTTCAAGCACAGGGCTGTAAATATGCAGGAGCAGACAAGGAGCAAGGATGGGTCAAGGAGCACCTCATAGGTGGAAAGACGAAAATTCGTCTACGTTTAAATCGATGAGAATCACCAAGTGATTCTCGCCGATTCGGTGAGAATCACTTGGGATTCTCGCCGATTCGTCGAGAATCAGAAGTTGATTCTCGCCGAACTCGATCCAGCCACTTCTAAGCGAGCACCTCTGCTTCTAAGAAAGAATCGACGAGAATCACCAAGTGATTCTCGTCGAATCATTTGGTTGATTCTCGTCGAACAATTCCTTGACCCATCACTAGTGATTCTCGTCGAATCATCGAGAATCACTGGTTGATTCTCGCCGTCTCGACCTGGCCTAAAGCAGCGCGTGCAACCAAGGCAAATTCGATGAGAATCAATCTTGATTCTCGCCGAATCGTCGAGAATCACCTTTGATTCTCGACGAATCGGCGAGCATCACTTTCGATTCTCACCGATTTTGACTTGGGCGTTTTTCTGGATCTTCCTGAACCGGATTCTGCCGCTGACAATGTTCTGGACCGGTTTTCGGGATTTTTCTTGTGGGTCCCACAACGGTCAAATTAGTAGTATCTACAGTATATATACGGGTATTTTGAACTGTAGACACACAGAGAAAGAAGCCGAGCAGAGCAAACCCTAAAATCGCGAAATCGCTCCGCCGCATCCGTCGCCGCTCGCGCTAGTCAGCCGCCGCTGTTGATCGTGTTTCTTCCCGATCTCCGGCAACAGAAGCTTAGCAAAGCTTAAGTCTCACGCATCTATCCAGAGATCCCTTGTCTCTCGATTTGTTGATCGGGAAAAACTTCCCATCCGAATCGATCGAGACGACCGATCCTCGTGTGACCGTTGGTAGACCTAGCTTGCTTCGCTACGAAGATTGGATCTCTATTTTCAGCAGCCGCTCATCATCATAGCCGCCGATCCCGAAGCTAGCCGCCGCTCGTGTTGCCGCCGCCGGTTCCGGGGAGATCCTCTCCAAGAGAGACCAAGGTTGTAGACTCTTCGTTGACTTCACGAACACGTCGTCGAACGAAGAGGAACACCGTAGTCTCCAAACGAAGTTTGTATCTCGTGTACATTCTATATTTACTTTTGTTGTAAAGGAACGTTTGTTCCGTGTTGTAAGGGTTGGGTGCAACCCGTTTTGTGGGAGTGTTGACTCTCACGTGTGGAAGGGTTCCTTCCGATAGTGCAGGGATTGGATTTCAATCCTGTTGGAGAAGAGACCGAGTCGTCCCTTGTTGGGAGATAGGTCGAAGGGGGAAAGTGGATGTACCCAAGTCGGGGAACCATTATAAATTGCCTGTGTATTCTGTGTGCTGTGCTTTTTATTTTTATTGTGCAGGTACATTCGTAAATTCCGCAAAAGCGCTACACGTCACCTATTCCCCCCCCCCATAGGTGCACATAGTTGACACTAGGTGGACTTTCAAGTGGTATCAAAGCGAGGTTGCTCATCAAAAAGGTTAACACCTTGAGTTGAATCCTGCCACTAGTGTCAAGAAGGAGGCAAACATCTACTATGGACGGGCTCAAGTACTCCGGCAAGATCCCAGTGTGCAACAGGCTCAACTTTCCTATTTGGAAGGAAAGAATCAGGTTCTACATGGAAGCAGTGGATCCTCGACTTTTCATGATCGTGCTGGAGGGACCTTATGTCCCCACTAAGGCCTCCACCATTGATCCCACCAAGAAAGTGCCGAAGACACTTTCTGAAATGGACAAGGACGAGATGGTACTAGTGGGACTTGACATGAAGGCACGGAACATTCTGGTCAGCGCAGTTGATGACTCCATGATGCAAAACTTCAGCAACTGCAGGACAGCACAGGAGATTTGGCAGTGCCTGATCATCCTAATGGAGGGCACGGATGAAGTGAGGGATGATCGGAGATCCCTCCTGAACCAGAAATATGAGGCCTTCAGACAAGGGCCTAAGGAAGAGATCGGAGTCACATACGAGAACTTCCTCAAGATTGTTAATGCCCTCAAAGGCTACAGAAGAGTGTTCACTAATGGTGAACTCAATGACAAATTCCTTAGGTCCCTTACTAAGGAATGGGACACAAAGATCTGCGCCATCAGAGAATTTGGCAGACTAGCAGAAACTGATCCACAAATCCTGTTTGGGAAGCTGATGTCCTATGAGCTTCAGCTGAACACCAGGAAAGCAGAGGAAGAAGCAGAGAAGGCTGCTGCAAAAGAAAATACTGTGGCCCTAAAAGCCAGTTACTCCAGAAAAGGCAAGGGTGCGATGTCATACCGTGCGAGGAATAAGGAAGAGGAGGAGGACTCTGAACCATGCTCCTCCGGCTCAGAGCTGTCGGAGGAGGATTTCTCCCTCATCACTCGAGAGTTCAAGAAGTTCCTCAAGATGAGGAATCAAAGAAAGAGAGACGGCTCCTCCTCCAGGCATCAGAAGAAAAACTATTCTTCTGACAGGTATGCATCTAGACCGAACAAACATCGCTCCTCTGACATTATTTGCTTTGGATGCAATAAGCCAGGACACGTCGTGGCCGACTGCTATCAAGGCAAGAGGGAAAAAGGGAAAGAAGAGGAGCACAAGTTCTCTAGAGATAAGAAGAAGGAGCGGAGCTACATCGCCAAACGGCCAAAGACACTGAGTGAGTCTGACTCCTCAGACTCAAGTGATGATGAGGAAGCCTACTTCGGGCTGGTGGGTCGCTCGGACTCAGAAGGAGAATGCCCCCCATTTACTGGGAAGGTAAAAGCTCACACCCCTCTCTCCGACTCCGACTCTGATCCTGAGTCTCAGGATGATGAACCTGAGGATGGCCCTTCGGCCCGTGAAGCTGAGCTCCTCGAGAAGTATGAGCTTCTGCTCAACACTTTCGATGAGTGCCGTAAGAGACTGAAGGCTGAGAAGAAGGAAGTAAAATTCCTTAAGGGTGAGTGTGTATCCCTAAGGGAAGAGGTCACTAGCTTGATTTCTCTCCGATAGGAGCACCTTGACCTGACTTCAAAGCATTCAGAGTCTTTGAAGCTCCTTGATCTTAAGCAGGAGGAAGTCGACAAGTTGGAAGAACTACTTGCGGCAGAAAGGAAGATCGTCAAGAGCTTCTCTATGCCAAAAACAGTTCTTCTAGTCGTTGATACCTTCTCTGCTCAGGCCAAAGGAGCTGGCTTGGGGCATATAGGGGTATCTGGTTCTTCATCTAGGAGAAACAAGAACCAGAGGAAGAATAAGGCCGCCAAGAAGGCCTCTGCTGATGAAAATGGTAAGGCTCCTCTTAGTCCTGTTGCGTTTAGAAAGCCTGGCTTTCCTTGCAGCCAACATGACTTTGAGTCAACATTTGGGCATCATTTCCGGCCCTCGGTTGCAAAGCCAAAGAACCGGTATGACGGTTGGAACTTTCCCCGGAACTTCGGTGAGAGTGCCTTCAAGGCACCTTATGAGGAAATCCACATGGGAAATTATGGTCCGTTCTCTAGCGGCCATAATGGAAAGCAGGCACCAAAAGCCAAGCCTGTTATATAGAAGGTGACAAAGTCATGTGACTGTTGTCACCATGAGGCCTCCACCTCCAGATCCAAGGCCCCAGCAGTACCCACCGTTCCCAGGGTAAGACAGGAGCCTAGGAAGAGGTACAATAGATTCGACTGTTGGTGCTGTGGCAAAGTCGGTCACTTTGCCGTGGATTGTTGGTTTAATCCAAGGAATTACGATACTCCCTATGTTAGCAATGCGAGACCGACCACTCGTAGGGTTAACCAACCGAGGGGGAGTGTGCTAACCAGGAATCTAGGACCCAAGTTCGATTGGTTCCTAAGGCAAATTAATTTTGTTTTGCAGGAATGTCCAAAGGCCACCAAAACACCGATCTGGTATTTGGACAGTGGATGCTCCCGGCATATGACCGGGACAAGAAGCCTGCTGCGTGATTACACTCCAGTCGAGAATGGACCCAAAGTCATCTTTGGAGGGTCAGATCGAGGAGTCACCAGAGGTTACGGTATGATTTCCAACGATATAATCTCTATCACCGACGTGGCTTATGTTGAAGGGTTAAACCATAACCTGATCAGTGTAAGTCAGTTATGTGATAAAGGTTATGACGTTAAGTTCTGCAAGGATAAATGTTTGATAATTTCACGTACCTCTTCTGAAACGGTATTATCAGGCATTAGGAGCAGAAATATCTTCTGTTTAGATTTTCTCAGTTTAGATTCATCTACCCCCGTATGCCTTGTGGCAACAGGCAGTGCATCTCTTTGTGAACAATGACACAAGAGATTGGCACATATTAATTTCAAGACAATTAGTATGCTGTTTTCTAAGAACTTGGTAAGGGATGCTCCCAGTATCAAGTGCATCAAAGATAGCCCCTGTCCTGCATGCCAGATGGGCAAACAGACTCGGGCTACCTTTAAGAGCATCGCAGACAAAGACTCTTCCCGATGTCTTTACCTTTTACATATGGACTTGTTTGGTCCAATGCAAGTTCATAGCTTGGGAGGCAAGTCCTATACGCTAGTGATAGTTGATGATCATTCTCGGTTTACATGGGTGTCCTATTTGAAACGAAAGTCAGATACGTTTGACATCTTCACTAGTTTTGTCAAGCAGGTTCAGAATGAATTTAACTGCTCAGTGGTCAAAATCAGAAGTGACCATGGAACAGAATTCGAGTCTGGTGCTATGACAGAATTTTGTGAAGAACAAGGTATCTTTCATGAGTTTTCCTCCCCGCGCACTCCTCAGCAAAATGGAGTTGCGGAGAGGAGAAATAGAACTCTCATTGAAGCGTGCACGACAATGTTGAAAGACGCTTCTCTCCCGGAATACTTTTGGGCAGAGGCTGTCAATACAGCTTGTCATGTACAAAACCGAGCATTGATCAACAAGCATCATCGTAAGACGCCCTACGAGCTACTGAAAGGCAAGAAACCAACCATGTCCTACTTAAGAATTTTTGGTTGCAAATGTTATGTACTGAATAATGGGAAGTACCCGCGTACTAAATTTGGTGAAAAATGCTTCGAAGGCATATTCATGGGATATAGTTCCCACAGTCGGGCATATAGGGTCTTCAATAAGAAAACCCTAGTGGTAGAAGAATCAATAAACGTTGTATTTGATGAAGGAAGTTTGCTTAACAGCAATTCTTCCAGTGGTATTCTTGAAGATGCAGGTGCACGACTGGAACAGCTGAGTCTGGATGAGACCGCTAAAGATGACACTCCTAAATACGTCAAAGTCTCCACCTCCACGTCATCTGAAAATGTTGAAGATCAAAATGGAACAAATTTCTTGGAAGAAAGAGAAGCCCAAGAAGTAGTTGAAGCTCTAGACGCCAGACTTCTAGAGCTCCAGCACATGAGGGATCATCCTAGAGATCAGATCATCGGAGATCCTCGTGTCGGTGTCAGAACTCGAAGAGGTACTATTAACGAAGTATTGCATCTTAGCTTTCTGTCACAGGTAGAGCCAAAGAAGTTCGATGAGGCGAACAAGGATGCGGCATGGATTCTGGCCATGCAAGATGAACTACATCAATTCGAACGTTGCAATGTTTGGACGCTTGTTCCCAGACCATACAAGCAAAATGTGATTGGCACCAAGTGGATCTTCAGAAATAAGCTGGATGAACATGGTGTCATCATAAAGAACAAGGCAAGGCTGGTGGCTCAAGGTTACAGACAGGAGGAGGGGATTGACTTCGACCAGACCTTCGCACCAGTAGCAAGGCTCGAAGCAATTAGATTGTTCCTGGCGTATGCTTCACACAAAGGATTCACAGTCTATCAAATGGATGTGAAATCAGCATTCTTGAACGGAGACCTGAAAGAGGAAGTATACGTCGCTCAACCCCCAGGTTTTGTCAATCCTACTTATCCTAATCATGTTTATTTTCTTAATAAAGCCTTATATGGGTTGAAACAAGCTCCACGAGCTTGGTATGAGACTTTATCTAGTTTTCTTCTTAAGAACAAGTTCTCTAGAGGTAAAATAGATAAAACATTGTTTCTCAGGGAAGTCAAAGGCAAGATTTTGCTGGTGCAAATCTATGTCAATGACATAATATTCGGCTCAACGGACAACAATCTTTGCAAAAAGTTTTCTAAACTTATGCAAGGGAAGTTTGAAATGAGTAGTATGGGAGAGCTCAAGTATTTCTTAGGACTTCAAGTGAAACAGTCTGAGGATGGAATCTTCATCTCTCAGACAAAGTTCACAAATGAACTCCTTAAGAAATTCGGTATGGAGAGTGCAACCTCTATGAGGACTCCAATGGGATCCACCATGTCTCTGGATAAGGATGAGAAAGGTAAACCTTTCGATGAAACCAAATACAGAAGCATCATTGGATCCCTGCTCTACCTTACTGCCAGTAGACCGGATATCATGTTCTCCACATGTGTCTGTGCCAGATATCAGGTGAACACTAAGGAATCTCACTATGTCGCTGCAAAGCGAATTCTAAGATACCTTAAAGGTACTCCTAACCTTGGCTTGTGGTACCCGAGAAACAATGATGTCGAGCTAATAGGCTTTTTAGATGCTGATTTTGCAGGGACTAGGGATGACAGGAAAAGCACTTCCGGGACGTGTCAATTCCTCGGAAGAAGGCTTATCTCATGGAACAGCAAGAAGCAGAACTGTGTGGCTACCTCCACAGCAGAATCTGAGTACATCTCAGCAGGAAGCTGTTGCGCACAACTCCTATGGATCAGAAACCAGTTAGCCAACTATGACCTTCAGTTCAAGGAAGTTCCAATGTACTGCGAGTCCTCCAGTGCAATTGCCATTGCCAACAATCCGGTATCGCACATCAGAATGAAGCATATTGAAGTGCGCTACCACTTCATTCGGGAGCACGTGGAGAACAAGGACATCTCTCTCTGTTATGTCCCCACGGACAAGCAGATTGCTGATATATTCACAAAGCCCTTAGACGAGGCCAAGTTCAATCTTTTCAAGACTGAATTGGGAATGCTCAACTATGAGGACTGAAGACTACAGAAGCTCCAGGCTCGTGCACGATCTGAGGGGGAGCAAGGAAATCAAGTGTGAGCACAGACCCAAGAACTGAGGGGGAGCAAGGGGTCAAATGCTACCGACCCCGATTTGCAGAAGCCGAAAAGGGGGAGATTACCCCAAGGCTAAGGTGGCTCCAAGCTTGTTCCCAAGAAATTAGTATTGGTAAGGGATAACTCACTCAATTCAATTTTAAGTTTCTGGTTTTCATTCCCATTTGCTCTATTCACCTTAGCTTGTAGGGTTTAGGCTTCTTCAAATAGGGGGAGATTGTTGGGTATTGTATCCACAATGTACCTGATTTGAAGAAGCCCCTGGACAAGCTAAGGTCAATAGACTATGTATTTGATAAAATCTTTCTAGTTGTGCTTGCAGTTTTTCCACGCTAAGTGCACACCAATATCAGGGTGCAGTAGGTCAATATACACGGGTCTGCACGACGTAATCCCTCGTTGAGCAGATCAGTGTGTTGGCCTACGTGTATTCTCTCTATTGGAGTGCACTTATTTTCAAGCACAGGGCTGTAAATATGCAGGAGCAGACAAGGAGCAAGGATGGGTCAAGGAGCACCTCATAGGTGGAAAGACGAAAATTCGTCTAAGTTTAAATCGACGAGAATCACCAAGTGATTCTCGCCGATTCGGCGAGAATCACTTGGGATTCTCGCCGATTCGTCGAGAATCAGAAGTTGATTCTCGCCGAACTCGATCCAGCCACTTCTAAGCGAGCACCTCTGCTTCTAAGAAAGAATCGACGAGAATCACCAAGTGATTCTCGTCGAATCATTTGGTTGATTCTAGTCGAACAATTCCTTGACCCATCACTAGTGATTCTCGTCGAATCATCGAGAATCACTAGTTGATTCTCGCCGTCTCGACCTGGCCTAAAGCAGCGCGTGCAACCAAGGCAAATTCGATGAGAATCAATCTTGATTCTCGCCGAATCGTCGAGAATCACCTTTGATTCTCGACGAATCGGCGAGCATCACTTTCGATTCTCACCGATTTTGACTTGGGCGTTTTTCTGGATCTTCCTGAACCGGATTCTGCCGCTGTCAATGTTCTGGACCGGTTTTCAGGATTTTTCTTGTGGGTCCCACAACGGTCAAATTAGTAGTATCTACAGTATATATACGGGTATTTTGAACTGTAGACACACAGAGAAAGAAGCCGAGCAGAGCAAACCCTAAAATCGCGAAATCGCTCCGCCGCATCCGTCGCCGCTCGCGCTAGTCAGCCGCCGCTGTTGATCGTGTTTCTTCCCGATCTCCGGCAATAGAAGCTTAGCAAAGCTTGAGTCTCACGCATCTATCCAGAGATCCCTTGTCTCTCGATTTGTTGATCGGGAAAAACTTCCCATCCGAATCGATCGAGACGACTGATCCTCGTGTGACCGTTGGTAGACCTAGCTTGCTTCGCTACGAAGATTGGATCTCTATTTTCAGCAGCCGCTCATCATCATAGTCGCCGATCCCGAAGCTAGCCGCCGCTCGTGTTGCCGCCGCCGGTTCCGGGGAGATCCTCTCCAAGAGAGACCAAGGTTGTAGACTCTTCATTGACTTCACGAACACGTCGTCGAACGAAGAGGAACACCGTAGTCTCCAAATGAAGTTTGTATCTCGTGTACATTCTATATTTACTTTTGTTGTAAAGGAACGTTTGTTCCGTGTTGTAAGGGTTGGGTGCAACCCGTTTTGTGGGAGTGTTGACTCTCACGTGTGGAAGGGTTCCTTCCGATAGTGCAGGGATTGGATTTCAATCCTGTTGGAGAAGAGACCGAGTCGTCCCTTGTTGGGAGATAGGTCGAAGGGGGAAAGTGGATGTACCCAAGTCGGGGAACCACTAAAAATTGCCTGTGTATTCTGTGTGTTGTGCTTTTTATTTTTATTGTGCAGGTACATTCGTAAATTCCGCAAAAGCACTACACATCACCTATTCCCACCCCATAGGTGCACATAGTTGACACTAGGTGGACTTTCAAAAAGGTTCTTTAACTCCCTTCAAAAGTTATTCCTTGATTGTAAGTCTCCTGATAAAAAGACTTGAGTTGGTTTTTGAGCACCTAATCAAAAGCTCATTGGTGGCAGTCATCTGATCAAAACCTGTAGTGGATTCCTACCAGGGTGGTAGAAGAGTGGATGTACCAAGGTTGGGGAACCACTATAAAAATTCTTGTGTTTTCTGGTTGCCCTTTTCTTTTTGTTCTTACTGTGCCTGTGATAGATTAGATTATCTGTGCTGTGTTAGAATAACTTAACTTAGGATAACTTTTAGCTTACTGTCAATCTGTTATCTCTTAATCCATTACTCTGACATTATTTCTTAAACAGCAAAAAGATTTTTTATTACTCTATTCACCCCCCTCTAGAGTAAATCAAGTCTAACCCTCACTTTCAATTGGTATTAGAGCAGGTTCCTTTGGTTATACAAGCTAACCCTTGAGCCAAAAGATCCTGTGTTAGATCTGATCCTTTATTTCTCTTAGGATTACTTTCACAGCATGGCACAGAACAAGGATTATGCAAGCACTATACCTCCAGTTTGTAATTTAAATATATTTGTAATCTGGAAGGCAAGAATAAAGCTGTATATGAACTCTATTGATGAGGACATTTTCAACTCTATTTTGACAGGTCCTCCTCAAGCAACTACTTCTACATCCACATCAACTTCCAGCACTCATGCAGTTCCACCACCTGAGTGGACTGATGCACAGAGGAAAGCTAAGATGGCAGATGTCAAAGCCATGAACATTCTAGCTCAGACTATGGTTGATGATATATTTCAAAAGGTGGCTGAGTGCACTTCAGCCAAAGCCATTTGGGATTCTCAAATCGGATAGTGGTTGGATCTGCTGATGAGAGAAAGGATAGGAGATCCAATCTCTTCTCATAATATGATAATTCCAAGAAGGATAAAGCTGAGTCAGTGAGTGATATGTACAACAGGCTTAACTCAATCATCAATGAGCTAAAACCTTGGGCAAGGACATCACCCTAACAGAAGTCAATGATAAAATCCTTATGTGCTTCCCTAGCACATGGGATTCAAGAATCTGGCCAATCAGAGAAGCCAAAAGCATGAAAAAAATCTCTACTGAATCACTTCTTGGAAAGCTAAAATCTTATGAGCAATTAATGAAGACCAGAGAAGCAGCTGCTGAATAGAAGACTCTAACACCTATCAGGAAGGGGAACAACATTGCATTCAAGGCTGCTAAAGAGTCTGAAGGGACTCCAGTCAATGAAGTGCTGATGAGCATCTTTGCCAAAAGATTCTTCAAGATGGCAAAGAAGGACTTCAGAAGAAAGTCATCAAGGTAAGATGATAAGCCAAAGTATGACAAGACTCCATCTAAGGAAATTATCTGTTTTGGATGCAGGAAGCCTGCACACTTCATCTCAGAATGTCCAGAAACTCAAAAGAAGGACAGAAGAAGAGTAAAGGATTCCAGAAGTACACATCATAGCAAGCCCTCCTGCAGCAAATACAAGAGAAAGGAGAAAGGGTTTGTTGCAGAAACCTGGAGTGATACTTAGGAAGAGTAATCATCCTCCAGCTCCAGTGATGATGAAGAAGAAGAGAAGGCAAAGGAAGTTTGCCTAATGGCAATAGATAATTCCAGCAGTCAGTCTGAGGCTGAAGCTTCAGAAGATGAAAGATCTCTATCTACAGAGGATCAGGTAATAGCATCCCATGATTTTAATTCAGAAGATTTTAAAACTGAATTTAAAAATCTGTGCTTAGATCTAATAAGATCTGAGAAGGAAATCAAACTTCTCGGAGAAAGATTAACTAAACAAGATAATTGCATTGCTAAAAATGCTAAACTAACAGATGAACTTACCTCAGCAAATGAACAAATTGTTTTCTTAAAAACTGAATTAAGCAAAGCCAAGAAATTAGAAGAATCGCTTAATGGTAGAAGTTTAAAACTGTTAGACAAAAATAGTACTCTAAATGTTAGGGCAAATAACAGTAAACTAGGACTAGGTGCATCATCTAGTGAACCACCAATAATCCAGAAGAATCATTTATCTAAACCTGTAAATTTCATTTCAGATAAGGGTAAGAAGAATACCGAACAAGTAGACAAAGTAAATGAAGTATTAAAACAAATGGAACTCAAACAAAAATCTAAGAATAAGAAGAAAAATAACTACAATAATGTTCAATAGATTTCATCAAACTCAGATCGATGAAATATGTACAATTTTTTGACCTCAGAACGACGAACTCCGAACGCCAACTATAATAATAGTTATGGATCGACGAAACCAGTCTGGTTCGTCAACCAGAGATCGACGATATTGGTGCCCTGAGAATGAATACTTTTATTCTTCGAGCAGAGATCGAAGATCTTATCCTAATTCGTCGACCTCAGGTCGACGAACGTACTAGAGTTCGTCAATCCCAGATCAATCTTACAGGAACTTCAACTCCAACAGAAAGTATAATAATCACCTTAATCAACCTAAGGAGAATATCAACCCATTCACCCAATGGATAATTTCTCCCAGAAGATTTCACCCCTTAGGGTATAAAAGCCAACCTGAATGTTCTTACATTTCCAGATTTTCTTATGAAAAGAAACAAGGACCCACCCAAGGTGACCTAGGTCAAGAACATCTAACTTATTTCCTTGTAGGTGAAGCACTATCCTCTCACTCAAAATAAGCGGTATCTGGATAGTGGGTGCTCAAAGAACATGACTGGATGCAAGGGCAGCCTAATCAATTTCAAGGCAAAGCTGGGTCCAAGAGTGATCTTTGGAGATTCCAACTTTAGACAAATTGAAGGCTATGGAGACTTCAACAGTGGAGCTATCACTTTCAGAAAAGTGGCATATGTAAATGGTCTCAAACATAACCTAATATCCATAAGTCAGTTATGTGATGCAGGTTATCAGGTTTGCTTTACTAATTCCAAATGTATTATTTCTTCCAATAACCAAACTGTTTTAACAGGTTGTAGAAAAGGGAATATATACCTAGTAAAATTTAACTCTGCTGGTTCAGAACTATGTTTATTCAATCAAGTTAGTAATAATAATATTTTTTTGGCATAATATATTAGGTCATGTTAACCTTTAGAACATCTCTAAGCTATCTAGGGACAACCTTGTCAGAGGATTACCTTCTGGCCCCTACAAGAAGGAAAACCTATGCAAGGTTTATCAAGAAGGCAAGTAAACTAAAAATAACTTTAAGTCAATTAATAAGAGTGACTCACCTAAGATTCTATACTTGCTACATATGAATCTTTTTGGACCCTTGCTGTACAAAGCTTAGGAGGGAAGTCTTATACTCTAGTTATTGTAGATGACTTCTCTAGATTCTCATGGGTGTTCTTCTTGAGAAATAAGTCAGATAACTTTAAAGTCCTTACAGACTTTCTTAAGTGCATAAGGATTGAGTATTCTACTCCAATTGCATTGATCAGAAGTGATCATGGTACTGAGTTTGAATCTCTTCTCATGCAAAGATTCTGTGAGGAGGAAGGTATCAGGTATTATTTCTCTGCTCCTAGGACTCCTCAACAAAATGGAGTAGCAGAAAGGAAAAACAAAACCCTCAATGAATCTGCAGGAACATTGCTTGCAGATGGACACATTCCCCTATTCTTTTTGGGCAGAGGCTGTGAGCACAGCAAACTATATGCTGAATAGAAGTTTGATACACAAACTTAAGGGTAAGACCCCCTATGAATTACTCAAAGGGAAGAAACCTAAAATTGATTACTTTAGAATTTTTTGGTGTAGATGTTTCATTCATAATAATAATAAGAAACACATTAGAAAATTTGAAGCTAAAGCTACAGAGGGAATTTTTCTTGGATATTCCCAAGTTAGCAAGGCTTATAGTGTTTTCAATAAATCATCCTTAAAAATGGAAGAATCTGTACATATTTTTTTAATGAAGCTAACATGTATTATAAGGAGAAGGATTTTTCTACCTCAGATCTATTGCAGGTACCTCACTTGTGTGAGAAATTGGGTGAGTTAAAACTTACACAAAAGGTCATATCATAGGAAACTCCACAAGCTGATGAAGACAGTGAAGAAGAATTTTTTGAAGTGGTTGAACCTCCTTCAATAGCAGATATTACTCCACAAGAGGAATTAACTCCAAATGCTGTTGCTGAACCAACTCCACCCACTGACCTTGTCACACTAAGGGATCACCCTAGATCTCAAGTGATTGGGGACATGTCAGTAGGTGTACAGACAAGGAATCAACTCAACCAAGATGTGATGTATGCCTGTTTCCTCTCTCAAGTTGAGCCTCAATCCATAAATGATGCAGAGCAAGATCCCCACTGGATTATTGCAATGCAAGAGGAGCTCAATCAATTTGAGAGATGCAGAGTTTGAGACTTGATTCCAAGGCCCAAAGGCCATCCAGTAATTGGAACCAAGTGGGTATTCAGAAATAAACTTGATTCTCAAGGTGTAATTGTGAGAAACAAGGCTAGACCTGTTGCTCAAGGTTATAGGCAAGAGGAAGATATTGACTATAATCAAACCTTTGCTTCTGTTGCAAGGCTAGAAGCAATCAAGATTTTTCTTGCTTATGCTGCTTTTAAAAAATTCAAAGTCTATCAAATGGATGTCAAGAGTGCCTTTCTGAATGGAGAACTCAAAGAAGAGGTTTATGTTGAACAACCTCCAGGTTTCATCTCTCCAATTTACCCCTCATATGTCTTTAGATTACATAAAGCTCTCTATGGTTTAAAGCAAGCTCCAAGAGCTTGGTATGATACACTTGCTAGCTTCTTAATAAAGCATAAATTCTCTAGAGGCATTGTAGATAGGATATTATTCACTAGGCACCATAAGGATCAAATATTGTTAGTATAAATTTATGTAGATGATATTATATTTGGGTCTACAGATTCCAAACTATGCAGGAGGTTCTCTGACCTCATGCATTTAAAGTTTGAAATGAGTAGCATGGGTGAGCTCTCCTACTTCTTTGGTCTCCAAGTGAAGCAGCTATCTGATGGCATCTTCATATCCCAGGCTAAGTATGCTAAGGAGCTTCTCAAAAAGTTTGGGATGGCTGATGCCTCAGCAAAGAAAACACTCATGACCACTAATGCTGTAATAGACTCTGATGAACATGGTAAACCTGCTGATCAGAAATTATATAGGGCATTGTTGGGTCCCTACTATACCTTACAACAAGCAGACATAACATAATGTTTGTTACATGTCTTTGTGCTAGGTTCCAAGTTAACCCTAAAGAATCTCACATAATTTTCTTAAAAAGGATTTTGAGATATATAAAGAGTTATCCTAGTCTAGGACTTTGGTATCCCACTAAGTCAGAGTTTGAGTTGACTGGATACTCAGATGCTGACTTTGCTGGATGCAGAGTAGACAGAAAAAGTACCTCAGGAACATGTCAGTTCCTTGGTATGAAATTAGTCTCTTGGTTTAGCAAGAAGCAGTCATCTATGTCTACATCAACTACTGAAGCAGAATATATAGCAGCTGGCAGTTGCTGTTCCCAGATGCTGTGGATTCAGAACCAACTTCTAGACTATGGATTCAACTTATAATTCAACTCTACTATATGACAACACAAGTGCTATGTCCATAACAAAAAATCCAGTCCATCACAGTAGGACTAAGTATATAGACATTAGACACCATTTCATAAGAGAGTGTGTAGACAAAAATAAAATTAATCTTGTCTATATCTACACATATTTACAAATGGCAGATATCTTCACCAAATCTTTGGATGAGAGGAACCATCTGTTCTTCATAAATCAGCTTGGTATGATAAATGGAGAAGCTTTAATTTGATTTCTGTCTATGGTCGATGAATTTTTCAAAGTTCGTTGAACGGAGATCGACGAACAGAGAAAAGTTCTAGAGAACTTTGTCAAACTGAGATCAACGAATTCTCTGTGAGTGAAGTTATTTTTGTTGACTGGAGATCGACAAATTTGCTTCGGGAAACTTTCATCGAACGGAGCTTGACGAAATGTTTTCACATCTTCTGACTGAGATCGAAGAATTCTTTTGACTATGAAATATTTCGTCAAACTCAAATCGAAGAATTTTTTTATTTTTTGTAGAACGGAGTTTGTCGATTCATATTCTGCAAAACCTTATATCTAGGTTTATTTTGACATTCGTTCCGCGCTTTCAGTTCCCTTTGCACTTAATCTTTGTTTTTCTCTTGCAGGTGCATTCATGGCGATTCCAGCAAGCGCTCTCTTCTCCATGAAATTTGATATGAGCTTTGACATCGATTTGGACTCCTTCCAGTTCTTTGATGCCATCTTTATCGAAATCCTGAAGTTATTCAAAGAACAACATCTGAAACAGTTCATGACAATGAGAATCAAGATAGCGATGACTGAAATCAAAGAATGGGTGTATACATCTACAACTCCAGAAGAAGATAATATGACTGGATTTGTTTCTGGTAATCTAGTTACACTTTCCCCTTCCATACTAACCGACATTTTCGGTCTTTTAAATGGAGAATAAGAAATTGAAATGGATTCTGAGGAGTATGAAAATATGCTGACCAAGATGGGTCATTCCGGCGACAACCCTAACAAACTACTCAAGAAGAACTTATCTCCTGAGTACAAGTTCTTGGCTGACGTAGTCGGCAAGGTGCTGTTGGGCAAATATACCGCCCATGACTACATAACCAGCACCAGTTCATGGTGATGAGTGCTTTTGTCGAGAAGAAAGCAGCAAATTGGGGAAAGCTGCTGTTTGATCTGATTAAAAAGAAAAACAACAAGAAAGAGGTCTGCTTTGGTAGAATTCTGGGGATATTTCTACAAGAGAAAGCACAAGGACATCTGGTTACTACACTAGTGTTCATCAATGCCTCCAAGAGGCTTACCTCTGCCCTCTTTGGCAGATGGGAGAGGAGGATAACCAAGACAACCAAGGCTTCCTCTTCCTCCTGACCTTCTGAGAGTACAAGGGTTGTTCCAGCCACTCCCCACCCTGCTGAAGATGTTCCACCTCCACCACCTCCAGCCTCCCCAATTCATCTCTCTTCACCAGTTCATCCCCACAGTCCATACTCCAACACCTCCATCACACCATGGTACACCAACTCCATCACACCATGGTACACCAACTCCATCACAACATGGTACACCAACTCCATCACACCATGGTACACCAACTCCATCACACCATGGTACACTAACTCCATCACACCATGGTACACCAACTCCATAACACCATGGTACACTAACTCCATCACCCCATGGTACACCAACTCCATCACAACATGGTATACCAACTCCATCATAACATGGTACACCAACTCCATCACAATATGGTACACCACCCTCATCTCCTCTACCACTACATCTAGATAACATCCCCCTTTCCAACCTCCTCTCACTCCCTTATTTTGACCTACTGTCATCCCCCCTTCATACTCCATCACCTGCAGATGAGCCAATGCCAGATTCTCTACCTTCTCCTCCACCATCATCTACCATCCATCCTTCTATATCCACTCAGACAACTTATGAGTTCATGCATTTGGACCCCCTACCATTCAACCTCTTCTGGCAATTCTCACTCCACTCATCAGAAACCTGATAACATATGCTATTTCCCCTCTTGCTACTTCCATCTCATCCCTTGCTACCCAACTCTCTACCTTCTTTATCCATCCTTCTTCAGTCAGGGGCCTGGCTCCAGTGCCTACTGAAACCAAGCAGGGGGAGATACTCCATGAAGAAGTAGCTCCAGCTCCAGCAGAAGCACCAGTAACTGTAGTAGAAGCAGTAGTAAAAGCAGCAGCAGACACAGTTATCCCTGCTGATTTAATTGATTTCATTGAGTCTGATATAGATATGGATGAGACAGCTATAGCTGGAATAAAAACTGTTGGTGATTATATTATCAATCCCACGGTAAATCTTTTGAGTTTGTTAAATACTTTTGATACAGTTCATTTGAACTTTCTTCCAAAAAACAGCCTAAAGCCCTCTATGGCTATAGTTCCTTACACTTCTCCAATAAGCGCCAAAGTTGTCATGCAACTCAAGGCAAGTTTTTCAAGTATAGAGGCTCCAGTTGTTCCATCTCCACCAAGAGCAGATTCTTTCACTATATCATCCCCTCCCAAAGCCATCTCTCCTCCAACATTCAAGATGGATGACAGACCCATGCTAGATCTGGATGAGATGATGATGGCAGATATAGAAAAAGAGAATCTATTAATTGTTGACAAAGTTACTGAATCAGTTGTTCTACCTCCAGCTCCTCCTCAGGCTGAAAAGTTGTTGATATCTGCATAAGCTCTAAAGGAAATTAATGCTTTATATGATAATCCCCATGATTCTTCAGATGATGATGATGAAGATGATTCAGATGACAGTCCTTCTGCAAAGAAAAAGAAAATCTCTAAGAAAAGGAAAGCCCCTCTAGCTGCTACCCCAAAACCTAATCCCACTCATGATACCCTATATTATATTCTGCAAAATATCACTCCTTACAAGGGTATGCCAGCTTGGATGTGGCTGTCAAAGAATGAACAGAAAGCCAAGAAGAAAAGCAGGAGATACTCTCCTTCTCCACCTTCTCAAAGATACAGGAAAGACCCACCTCCTCCTCCTCCACCTGCTGATGGTGCTTCAGGTAGTTCTTCTCAGAGGTCTACCTCTTATTCTCAAACATACCAAAGACAACATGGTAGATCTTCTTCACATTCTGGAAGTAGCCAGCAGAGGTACTCCTCAAGCAGACAACATCAACAACATCAACATCTACAACAAGCTCCTGAACATCAAAAAGCTGATAGTCCAAAGAGGCTTGAATCTCCTCCTGTTCCATTTGAGGATCCTGAAACAGCAACCACTGCTACAATGGCCGGGTTCCAGGAACCGGTTGGCTTATCAATGATAAACAAGGCTAAAGCTGAAGAAAAGGATCCCTCACAATATTCAACTATGTGCAAACATAGGAAAGAGGAATTAAACAGGTATGCTAAAGCAAACAAGTTCTTTAATGTAGATGATTATATGCAATTACATCCAGAGGCTGTAGTACCTAGAGCCACTTCTCTCAATGTAATTGGTGTTGCTGATATGATAATGTCAAAGAGAGGAGCTGTCAACCCAAACAGAGAAATCATATTCAGAAAGCCTTCTGGAAGTTCTGATAAAGGAAACAAGGAAAAGGAAAAGCTGAAGAAAAAACATTAAATATTCTGCTTAATTTTTTATATATATTCTGAACTCTTATTGTTATTTCACAAAGCTACATTGTAAATATTTGCTGCAAGTTTTAACTTTTTCTGCCAGATATATTTTCTTTTGCTTGGTGAATATTTTTGTTTGGATTAGTGACCTCACCCAAATAGGGGAAGATTGTTGGATCCCTAGTTTGATTTGGGCTAGGTTTACTATCTACGATAATTGACCCAACATGTATATCCAGGATCATGCCTGTGTCCTAGAGTTTAGGCTAAGTCCTTAGAAACAACCACACATGGACCAGCCAATAGAAGACTGCAGAAGACTCAGACTTATAAGAAAATCAAGTTCAAGAAAGTGAGTTCGACGTTCGTCGAACTCAGCTCGACAAAAGTCGTGCTCCGCTCGACGAACTCAGAGTAAATTCTCTGAGTTGAGCTCAACGATATTCGAGCTCAGGTCGACGAATTCTGGGTAATCAACTTCGACACATTAAGTCCAGAATCCTTTCTCTGAACTCAGGTCGACAAAGTTATATTATTAGCCTGACGAACTTAGAGCAAAGAAATGGGAAGTTCTTTACTGAAAGCAGTTAGCTAATCTCGAGTCGACGAACTTAGTTCTCAGGTCGACGAACAAGGATTCCTAGGTCGACGAACAAGATTTCTCAGCTCGACGAACTCTGGACTCAGGTCGATGAAATCTGTTCTCTGCTCGACGATTGCTGTGCAGTTCTAGAATTGGAATTTTCCCTTCTTCTTATCCTTATTCTACTGTAGTAATTCCTGAATAATCAATGCTTATATTCTCTGGAAATACCCGTTAGTGGCAGCATTGATTATGGTATTCATCAGGATTATTACTTGCATTTTTAATAAGACAGTTGGGGAAATCGATTATTACAATATTCTCTTCAGCCGAATTTTCATTCTCTAGGCAGACATCATTCAATGCAGACAATTCAAATTCAAAAGAGAAATTAGATAGAGACATATAAAACATATTCTTCTCTTTCAGTCGACAACAGACAACAAGGATAGCAGAACACAAAGGAAAAAAGATAGGCACTAGAAATTGTTCAAGAAAAGGCTCTGTCTGTCTTCATCAAGTGTTCTTCCTCCAGCAAGCTAAAAAGAGACAATCAACTTCTATTTGTCTATAGGTTTCTAGAGATCTTTTCAAGAAGACCTACTCACCCTACAAAGCTTCCATTCTTCCTGAACAAATCTTCATCTCAGGGGGAGCTTTGACAACATCAAGATCCACTTGTCTTCTCAGTTGTTTTGAGAACGAGAAGACACCATAAATCTCTCAGCCCCTCTCTATACAAAGGGTTATTTAACTCCCTTCAAAAGTTATTCCTTGGTCGCAAGTCTCCTGATCAAAATACTTGAGTTGGTTTTTGAGCACCTGATCAAAAGCTCATTGGTGGCAGTCACCTGATCAAAACCTATAGTAGATTCCTACCAGGGTGGTAGAAGAGTGGATGTACCCAGGTTGGGGAACCACTATAAAAATTCTTATGTTGTCTGGTTGCCCTTTTTTTTGTTCTTGTTGTGCCAGTGATAGATTAGATTATCTGTGTTGTGTTAGAATAGCTTAACTTAGGATAACGTTTAGCTTACTGTCAATCTGTTATCTCTTAATCCATTACTCTGACATTATTTTTAAACAGCAAAAAGATTTTTTATTACTCTATTCACCCCCCTAGAGTAAATCAGGTCTAACCCTCACTTTCAGATCCCATTAGAAGGAAACTAACGACCACGATTCACACTTAAAACCAAATTCCTGGGCCGAACACAGCTTGTGAGACACCTGTGTCCAAGGCCATGTTTCTCAATCGACGTCGAAACCTTCACATCCCGAACAGGACACGGCCACTAGACACGCCCGTGTCACATGCCGTGTGCCAGACACTGCCATGTACACGGCCGTGTTCCAGGGCGTGCTCAACACAGCCGACTAAACACAGAGAAGGATATGGGTTATTGACATGCCCGTGTCAAACTTGACACACCCGTGTCAACCAGAACACGCCTTGACCCAGTCTGTATTCCACACCCGACACAACCCGAGCAGGACACGACCTTGAACATGCCCGTAACTCAGGCCGTGTTCACTATCTCGATGCTTCGTCGAGTGCATTTCATCGACCACTCAGGAAGTTTGTCGAACTCGAGCATAACACGGCCCTGGACACGCCTGTGTCTCAGGCCGTGTGACCCTTACCAAGCCCCAAACTTGGCTCTAAACACTGTCCCAGGCCGTGTGACCACTCGGGAAGGATGTTACTTTGGACCGAGTGTTTAATTCAATTGAAGGTGCGTCTACTGACAAATATTCCCTAAAGGACAGCCTCGTTCATTTTCATGGCCGGCTCTACATCCCCGAAGGCGGTAAAATTCAGGAAGATATCTTAAGAGAGACGCATTGCTCTAAGTATTCTGTGCATCCGGGGATTGCCAAAATGTACGCTGGCTTGCGGAAGACCATGTGTTGGTCAGGGATGAAGAAAGACGTTAAATATTTTTTACACACTATGAGGCCTGTCAAAGGGTGAAGGCGGAATGCAAGAGCCACAGAGGATTATTACAGTCGTTGCCCATCCCCGAGTGGAAATTCGAGGATATCTCCATAGACTTCGTTCACGGTTTGCCTCGCTCATGCTCAGGGAATGATTCAGTTTAGGTAATCGTGGATAGGCTGACAAAGGTAGCCAGGTTTATTCCTTTGAAGAAAGATGCACATGTGGATGTTTTGGTGCTCCTCTTTGCAGAGCAGTTTGTACGGGACCATGGCGTGCCAAAGACAATTATTTCTGATCTAGATGGTCGTTTCACCTCTAGAGAATGGAAGGCAGTACATACATATTTGGGTTCATGCCTTACCTTCAGCACAACGTTTCATCCTCAGACGGATGGGCAGTCTGAGAGTACCATCAGAACTTTGGAGGATTTATTAAGATTGTGTGTGCTAGATAGAGGAGAGCTGTGGGAAAGGCTTTTCTCCTGGTGGAATTTTCATATAACAACAGTCATCAGACCAGTATCGGGATGACACCCCATTAAGACCTTTATGGAAGAAGGTGTAGAACTCCATTGTCATGGGTGCAAGATGAAGATCTGAAGGTGTTGTGAAATGAGTCTATTGAAGACACATATGTTGTTGTTAGGTTAATACAGGACCGCTTGCTTGAGGCTCAAAGTCGGCAGGCGAAGTATTATAATGCAAAGCACCGGATGGTGGAATTTCAAGTGGGTGATAAAGTGTTCTTGAAGATCCGGCCGAAGCTTGGAGTATCACGGGTGCGTGGTGTGAAGAAGCTCAGCACAAGATAGGTTGGGTCTTATGTTATATTGGAAAAGATTGGCCCTTTGGCCTATCGGTTGGAGATACCACCAGAATTGAAGAACCTACAAGACGTATTCCATGTGTCGTCGCTTCAGAAGGCACTGTTACGGCCCAAACAACATGTCCTCGCCACAGATGGAGTAGTGAAAACTGATAGATCTGTTCGACTAGAGCCGGTGCGGATAGTGGACACTGAAATAAGGAGCTTGCGGCAGAAAAGTGTCTCATTGGTAAAAGTATTGTGGTCTAATCATGGGAAGGAGGAGTATACTTGGGAGCCGGGAGACTTGATGCAAAAGTGCTACATGGAGTTGTTTCCCCAAGGTAACTTTAAAAGCATAATTTATTTTAATTTCATGCTTTACTTCCCCATAGCCCTAGCCTGATTTCGGGGATAAAATCTTTTATTTTGTTTATAGGATTTGTAACATCCCGTTTCGCGCTAGGCCCCTCGCACGCGTTCTGAGTCAAGAGACTTGACTCAAGCTTGGGGTGCACAGACAAAAAGGTGTCAAGTGCGTTGGATTGAGTGTTGAGTCGAGTGATACTCAATGAATCGAAGTGGGTTGGCCAAGAGAAAGTGGCCAAGGGAAATTCATCAGATATCGTCAGGGATATCTGAAGAATTCGTCGAATATTGTTGGAAGAAAAGTTTAAGGAAAATTCGTTGGATATCGCCAGTGATATCAGATGAATTCGTCGAGTATGACAACTATTCATCGAGTATCTATTGCTGATAATCGACGCAATCGACACCAGAATCCAAGAAACGGTCCAAGTGAAATTCATCGGATATCACTTGTGATATCTGACGAATTCATCGAATATCGTTGAAGGAATTCGATGGGATTGAAATTGGAATTTTGGCCAAGCAGAATTCATCGAATATCACTAGGGATATTCGACGAATTCGGCAAATATCGCTAAGCTGATTTGGCGGGACTGAAGGAGGATTCGTTGAATATGCCCGCCTATACTCACCGATTCGTCGGGTATGGAAGCCGATACTCGTCTAATTTGACTTGTGCTTTTTCGACCCGGGCAGAATTCGTGGGCTGGTACGCATGGGTTGAATCGGGCTTGGGATGCGTGCGGCTTGACTTTCCTTGGACCGGTCACTTCAAATATACTTAATATGGGCGGTCCAATGGGGAGATGACACATGGCGGAAGTGACATAACCTAATATTTAATATAAAAAGAAATGAAAGTCAAACCCTAGCCGCACTTTCCGATCGTGCCAATCCCTTACTGTATGAAACCGACGGGAGCGGGAGAGAAGAATATCATAGGTTGCCGGAGTCAGGTTCTGGAGGAAAAGCTCCATTGTTTTCGTGGAAGAACGCCGCCACCAGAGGAGAGGGTGCCGTAAAGGAGGAGGACAAGATCCATGGCTGAAAATCCCGGAACCATCGGAAACGAGGTGAGCTTCCTACCCTCTCCCTTGGTGCTAGATCTCTAGTTATTCCTAGGAGAGATATCAACTCAAAGGTGTCTCGATTCGCGAGATGAAGTTTCCTCGAAGGAGGCCATGATAGGACTTGTGTCCTAGATCTAAGATGTCTTCGACCACTCCTTCCTTCTATGTGAAGATTGTTAGAGTGGAGAATAGAGAAGATCGAGAGAGATCGAACAAAATAAGAAGAGCACACAAGCACAAGTGAAAAAGAGGTAAAAGAACTCAAGAAATGTTTTTGAACTGGATGCCTTACAAATGAAGACTCCATCCCTTTTATAGTCATCCAAGACCAATATTATATTTACAAGCTTATGTCATCACTGACCTCATTCTACTAATTACATTATCACTGACATCATCATATCATTTACATCATTGTTGACATCATCCTATAATTTACATCATCGATGACATCATCCTCCAATTTACATCATCGATGACATCATTCAATTATTTACATCATTGCTTACATCATTATTCAGGTTCAAAATATTTTGTATCACAAAATCAACACTCTCCTCCTTGATACAAAATTATCAAAAATGATCTTTATCCATGTCCATCTGCATAGTCTTCTATTCAAATTAAGTTTAAACATAGTTTAAACTTTTCTAATGAAACGACCTTCGTAAATGCATCTGCGGGATTTACCTTTGTGTCTATCTTAGAAAGCTTAATTTCCTTCTCATCTTCAATTGCATTTAGAAATGAATGACGAACATTGATGTGTCTTGTTCGCCCATAGAAGGTCTGATTCTTCGCAAGACAGATGACACTTGAACTATCACAATTGATCTTTGAGATCTCCTGACTAAAACCCAAATCTGCAAGTAATCCCTGAGCCATATAGCCTCCTTGACTGCCTCCACTACAGCCCTGTAATCAGCTTCAGTTGTCGACATGGCAATGACTGACTGAAGTGTCGATCTCCATGAAATTACGCCGGCGCCAAGTGTAAACACATATCCCGTTGTCGACTGTCTTTTGTCCAGATCACCTGCATAGTTAGCATCAACATAACCAGCTAAGATGAAATCTCTCGCATTTTCTCTGCCATAAATCAAGCCGGTAATAACAGTCCCCTTCAAGTATCATAGGCTCCATTTCACTGCTTGTCAGTGTTATTTTCCCGGGTTATCCATGTAACGGCTCACTACTCCAACGACTTGAGCTAAATATGCTCGAGTACATACCATAGAGTATATGAGACATCCAATTGCACTTGCATATGGTATGTTTGACATAGGCTTCTTTTCAGAGTCTGATGTTGATGATGATAAAGCTGAAAGTCTGAAATGTATTGCTAGTGGAGTAGACATAGGTTTTGCCTTCTCCATGCCAAATCAAGAAAGAACTTTCTCGATGTATTGCTTTTGAGAGAGACACACTTCTCTTCATCTTCTATCCCTGATAATCTCCATACCGAAATTTTCTTTGCAGTGACGAGATCTTTCATCTCAAATTCTCGGCTTAGTTGAAGTTTCAAAATGTAACAGCCCAAATATGAGAAACGAAAAAAGATTAGTTCACACGGCCTGGGATACGAGCTGTCCCAGAGCGTGTCCTGCTTGGGTTGCGTGCGTTCGACGACTTTCGGTCGACGAAGTTCGGTCGACGAATTTTCGGGAGGTACACGCCCGTGACACGGGTGTGTCAGGGGGGTGACCCAGGGCGTGTCCACCCCTGGTCGACGACTCTCTTTAGGTCGACGAACCGCACTCGACGATCGTCGGGTAGAGGGTACACGGCCTGTGACACGGGCGTGTCACAGGGCGTGTCCCGCTCTCGTGTAGGTCGTACTCGAGTAGGTGGAAAAGTACTCGAGTAAGAGGGGGTGACACGGGTGTGTCACCCTGTAACACAGGCGTGTCCTTTCTGGGTACTCGAGTAGTTGGTTTTCTCTCGAGTAGGTACTCTCGAGTAGGTCTCGAGGGGGTTACACGCCCCGTGTCACGGGCTTGACTAGGCTGACAGGGGCGTGTCACCTTGGTGTGGATAAGGTTGGATAAGGCGGTTCGTGCACCGCTTAGGGGACACGGCCTGTGATACGGGCGTGTCACAGGGCATGTCAGACCCGAGAGAGCTATTTTCAGGAAATTGTCTGGCTGTTCCTTTTCTTCCTATGGGATCTGATGGCTCAGATTGCTCCTCGCTGTTAGATGGCCGAGAAATGAGGACTATCTCTTCATTTTATTCTTCTTCTTCAACTTCTCATTCCAAGAGAGAGAAAGGCCAAGGGAAGAAAGGAGGAAGGAGGAATGCCGCTGTTGGAGGAGCTGCGGAGTGTGGATTGACGATCCGAGTTCGAATTCATGGAGGCAAAGCCGAGGCGGTGACTTCCATCCAGCTACTTCATGACGTCGAAGCGATCTTCAAGGGTAACGATCTCCTTCTTGGACATTGAAGTCCTCTCTTCTTGTATGTGCTTGGAATCCTCCACCAAGAGGTGGATCGTGGAAGTGATTCCTTGGTTGAGTTTACATCTAGAGCCGGAAGTGTGGAGTACGGTATAGGCACACTGTGTGAAGCCCATCTGGACGGATAGTCTGGATTGGTGATGATTATGGGTAAACCGGAGAAGACTCCGTGAATTTGATAAATGTGCATGCTTTATAATTTTGGATGGTGTCTATGAATGTGTGAATGAATGGTTGGATGGATTTGGGGTGCTTTGTGTAAGCTCCTTGTGGTGTGAGCGCTATGAGCGCTAATGGCTCTGAGAGAGCGAAAAGTTGTAGTAATCAGGAGGGAAGGCCAACCTGCGTCTAGTACTGCGCTACTGACGGTTTAGGCAATGGGAAATGCTGACCTACCCTGCTTATGGGAGGTCGATATGGCAAGGTGAGGGAGGAAGTGAGGCAGACCCTACTTGTTGCACCATCATGGTGGATCGATTTTTTAATGCTCAAGTTTGCCGTGAGGTTCTCACCTCTGAGTGGTCTGGGCAGAATGTCGCCGATCTACGCACTGGTGGAGTAGGACCGGCCAGCCAACATGTTAATAACCTCTAATCGGTGGTGTTGCCACGGAGTCTGGTACACCATAAGGTGCCCTGAGTGCACTGAGCGCCTGGTGGATACCGGCGTTTGTGATGTGATTGTGATTGGTAGATTTGCTAAATTGAAATGATTATGATATGGCAATGCATACAGGGAAGGAACCACTGCCCCGAGAAAAGGGGTAGGGTCGTTATAAGTGGTCAGCTAAAATTGACCGTTACTTTGTTTGCCGCTCTCGGGTGGATCATGAATTGCAGGTATTGATGATGACATTGAATTGCTTGAGCGGAATGGAGGCTTGCTGCTAAAGGCCCTTGAAGGCCGTGCGAAGAAACGTGGTTGGATTTCATGTGTTGCCGGCCTGCGTGCCGATGTACGAAAATATAGTTGTGAAAAGAGAAACTTGTAAGGCCTTAAGGCCAGTGTGTGTGAGTTGTATACATTCCTAGTTTTGATATATAAATTTGGCATTTATATAGTAGTGGACATTCTCTGAGTTGAGTTCATGTTAACGTAAAATGCTACGCTAGAATGGATTACGTTAGGATACGAGTCGATTTGGATTTCCACAAGTAATTCCGTCGCTTGTCTGTGACATATGGTGTGGGGCCCCGGCCGGACCAACCGTTATATGCCATGTGACGAGTGGGGGCATTACAAAGTGGTATCAGAGCCAGGTTTAGATTGTTTGGGAGGAGAAAACATAATTGAAGTCACGAGTGTCCACTAGGAATGTATTTCATGCACGAGAAGTGTGTGAGTGTGTAGTAAATGTATAAGGACCGGATGAGCAGTTGGAGTGGTTTATGGACTTTCATCCACCTACGTTTGGTGGGGCGATCTCCCCAATGCAGGCGGAGGATTGCTTGTCAAGAGTGAAGCGGATCCTGACTGCCTCCAGGACTGCGGAGGCACAAAAAGTGACTTTTGCCACATTTCTGTTGGAAGGTGATGCACGTCTGTGGTGGGATGAAGTGGAAGTGCATCACTTGGTGGGAGAAAGATTGGAAGAAGTCTTGATCGAAGAATTCTCACAGTTATTTCTGGCAAAGTATGTGCCAGTAGCGCAGTGGATTGCCATGGAGAATGAGTTTCTACGTCTGGTGCAGGGTGAGCAGGATATTAATACTTACCTGCATGAGTTCACCAGACTGGGGCGTTATGCGGGGTCTACTTTCGCTGAGGAAGCACGAAAGACGAATCAGTTTTATGAGGGATTGCGTGACGAGTTGCGGTTGGCACTCCCGAGTTTGGTGAGCCAAGGCTTCCAAGCGTTGGTAGATACAACCCGGGCGTTGGAGAAAGATTTGAAGTGGGTACAAGAGAAGAGGAGCTTGTTGGTGGAAAAACAGGAATTTCAAGTTCCACAAGCAGAACAGTTGGAGTTTAAGAGACGAGAGAAGAAAAAGTTCAGGACTGAACCGACTCCGTCTACTGTTTCATCTGGGGCAACCTATGGGCAAGGACGAAGTGAAATATGCACCTGTTTTAAGTGCGGAAAGCCGGGCCATATCACCCATGATTGTTAGAGTGGCCCTTCCAGAAGTGAGACAAAGACAGGTGTGTCTTATGAAGATAAGGGTAAAGTAGTGGTCGAGTCATCTGCATCCCGGACGCAACCTCGATTGCACAATTTGGAAGTACAAGAGCCGCAAAGCTCAGTTGGTGAACTTCAGCCTCGAGTGTTTAATTTGGCACTTACGTGAGAAATGCAAAATCGAGAGGCTGAGCGAAAGTAAGGATAGTGACTTGTATTATTTTGGGGATATGATTGTATATGTTATATGTCACGTTATATGTTGAAATGTTGGTGCACCCTTGTGATATGGAAGTGATCACTCGATTGTGATATAGTTCGATGATGTGTTTGTTTGTTTGTTTTCGATCACTTTATAAATTTTGTGGCTGCATGTAAGGATGTGCTGTTGTATGTTGGTTTGTCTGTGTGATGCCTTGGGGTGAGACAAGTCATGGCCGCTGAGCTCAAACCTGGCTCGCTTTGTTCGCGTGCATGGTTGTGAATGGTGCAAAATTTAGTGGTTGTGTGGCTGATTGGAGTGAGCCAAATATCGAGGACGAAATTTCTTTGAAGAGGGGGGGGTTGTAACATCCCAAATGTGAGAAACGGAAAAAGATTGGTTGACACGGACTGGGACACGGGCGTGTCCTAGGGCGTGTCCTGCTTGGATTGCGTGCGTTCGACGACTTTCGGTAGACAAAGTTCGGTCGACGAAGTTCGGTCGACAAAGTTCGGTCGACGAATTTTCGGGAGGTACACGCCCGTGACACGGGCATGTCGGGGGCGTGATCCAGAGCGTGTCCTCCCCTGGTCGACGACTCTCTTTAGGTCGACGAACTGCGCTCGATGATCGTTGGGTAGAGGGTACACGGCCTGTGACACCGGCGTGTCACAGGGCATGTCCCGCTCTCGTGTAGGTCGTACTCGAGTAGGTGGAAAAGTACTCGAGTAAGAGGGGGTGACACGGGCGTGTCACCCTGTAACACGGGCGTGTCCTTTCTGGGTACTCGAGTAGTTGGTTTTCTCTCGAGTAGGTACTCTCAAGTAGGTCTCGAGGGGGTTACACGCCCCGTGTCACGGGCGTGACTAGGCTGACACGGGCGTGTCATGGGCGTGTCACCTTGGTGTGGATAAGGTTGGATAAGGCAGTTCGTGCACCGCTTAGGGGACACGGCCTGTGACACAGGCGTATCACAGGGCGTGTCAGACCCGAGAGAGCTATTTTCAGGAAATTGTCTGGCCGTTCCTTTTCTTCCTATGGGATCTGATCGCTAAGATTGCTCCTCGTTGTTAGATGGCCGAGAAATGAGGACTATCTCTTCATTTTCTTCTTCTTCATCTTCTCATTCTAAGAGAGAGAAAGGCCAAGGGAAGGAAAGGAGGAAGGAGGAAAGCCGCTGCTGGAGGAGCTGCGGAGTGTGGATTGACGATCCGAGTTCGGATTCATGGAGGCAAAGCCGAGGCGGTGACTTCCATCCGGCTACTTCATGACGCCGAAGCGATCTTCAAGGATAACGATCTCCTTCTTGTACATCGAAGTCCTCTCTTCTTGTATGTGCTTGAAATCCTCCACCAAGAGTTGGATCGCAAAAGTGATTCCTTGGTTGAGTTTGTATCTAGAGCTGGAAGTGTGGAGTACGGCATAGGCATGCTGTGTGAAGCCCATCTGGATGGATAGTCTGGATTGGTGATGATTATGGGTAAACCGGAGAAGACTCCGTGAATTTGATAACTTTGCATGCTTTATAATTTTGGATGGTGTGTATGAATGTGTGAATGAATGGTTGGATGGATTTGGGGTGCTTTGTGTAAGCTCCTTATGGTGTGAGCGCTATGAGCACTAATGGCTCTGAGAGAGCGAAAATCTGTAGTAATCAGGAGGGAAGGCCGACCCGCGTCTAGTACTGCACTACTGACGGTTTGGGCAACGGGAAAGGCTGACCTGCCCTGGTTACGGGAGGTCGATATGGCAGGGTGAGGGAGGAAGTGTGGCAGACCCTACTTGGTGCACCATCATGGTGGATCGATTTGTTAATGCTCAAGTTTGTCATGAGGTTCTCACCTCTGAGTGGTCAGGGCGGAATGTCGCCGGTTTGCGTGCTGGTGGACTAGGACCGGCCATCCAACATGGTAATAACCTCTAATCGGTGGTATTGTCATGGAGTTTGGTACACCATAAGGTGCCCTGAGTGCACAGAGCGCCTGGTGGATACCGGATTTTGTGATGTGATTGTGATTGGTAGATTTGCTAAATTGAAATGATTATGATATGGCAATGTATACAGGGAAGGAACCACTGCCCTGAGAAAAGGGGTAGGGTCGTTATAAGTGGTCAGCTAAAGCTGACCGTTACTTTGTTTGCTGCTCTCCGGTGGATCATGAATTGCAGGTATTGATGATGACATTGAATTGCTTGAGCGGAATCGAGGCTTGCTGCTAAAGGCCCTTGAAGGCCGTGCGAAGAAACGTGGTTGGATTTCATGTGTGGCCGGCCTGCGTGCCGATGTACGAAAATGTATTTGTGAAAAGAGAAACTTGTAAGGCCTTAAGGCCAATGTGTGAGTTGTATACATTCCTAGTTTGGATATATAAATGTGGCATTTATATAGTAGTGGACATTCTCTGAGTTGAGTTCATGTTAACATAAAATGTTGCGCTAGAATGGATTGCGTTAGGATGCGAGTCGATTTTGATTTCCACAAGTAATTCTGCCGCTTGTCTGTGACATATGACATGGGGCCCCGCCCGGACCCACCGTTATATGCCATATGACGAGTGGGGGCGTTATACAAAATCTCAACTTCTTCTTTGTTTTTAAAGCAATAAGCATCACATCAACATAAAGAAGAAGATAAGTACAAGAACCATTATCAAGTACCTTAAAATAGACACGTTGAAATAACAAACTCCTCTTGAATCCAATGGATGTCATGAATTGATGGAATTGCTTCAGGTTGATGCATTCAATCAAGAATCCTTCAGGTTGATGCATATAAATCTCCTCCTCGAGATCACTATGTAGGAATGTAGTCTTTACATCGAGCTGTTCCAACACCATATCGTAGACTGCCACAATAGCTAATAGTATGCGAATGGATGTGTGTTGCACCATTGGAGAGAAGACTTCATTGAATTCCACACCTTCCTTTTGTGTATAACCCTTTGCCACAAGTCTTGCATTATACCGTACACCATCCTCTAGTGGAGAACCTTCCTTGACCTTGAAAATCCATTTGCATCCAATGGCTTTCTTGTGTTTTGGTAAAGGAACTAACTCCCATGTGCCATTTTTATGAAGAGACTCAATCTCTTCCTCTATAGCAACTCTCCATTGCGAGAAGTTACTAAAATTTCTAGCATCTTCATAACTGGTAGGTTCTCCATTTTCTACATTCAAAGCATACACAATTACATCCTCAAAACTATAGGTAAGCCAATCTCCATACCTCACTGGCGGACGTCTATCCTGTCGTGGCCAATGAACTTCATATTTAGTTGAATGTGGCTCTAGCTCCTCATGATGTTCTAGTTCCTCCCGCCGTCCTAGCTCCTCCTCAATTTGTGTCCTTGATATCTCATTTTTAATCTCATGAAGTGGAATCTCAGTCTCTACCTCAACATGTGGAACATGTGTCTTTTTAAATTGAATCTGTTTCTTAAGAATGACGGATTCATCAAATGTCACGTGTCGAGTGATCACTATCTTCTTCGTTTCAGGACACCACAATCTATAGCCTTTGACGCCTTCAGCATACCCGAGAAATATGCATTTTCTTGCCCTCGGGTCAATTTTGCTATTTTTTTCAAGTGCATATGTCAGACACCCAAATACTCGTAGCATTGAGTAATCAACACTTTTTGTGTCCATAACTCCTTAGGAGTCTTTGATCCAATCACCGAAGATGATGACCTATTAATAAGATAGATAGAGGTATTTAGTGACTCTGCCCAAAACTCCTTGGAAAGCCTTACAGTGATCCTTAAACATCGCGTCTTCTCTAGCAGTGTCCGATTCATCCGTTTCGCAACTCCATTCAATTGTGGATCCCCATGCGTTGTGTAGTGACATGCGATCCCTTCAGTTTTGCAGAACTCCTTGAATACATCAGAAGTGTATTCACCCCCATTATCAGACCTGAAAACCTTTACATGTCGTCCTGTCTGTTTTTTAACCATAGCTTTCTAGATTTTGAACTTCTCAAATATGTCAGATTTATTTTTCAAAAAATAAACCCATAATTTTCTTGAGAAGTCGTCAATAAACAAGACAAAGTATTCAGCTCCTCCTCGAAAAGGAATATGTGTTGGCCCCCAAACATCGGTGTGAATATATTCTAGGATGTCTTTTGTGTTATGCATCCTGATACCAAACTTCACCTTATGTTGTGAAAGTGCAACTAGATATGATATACTCTAGAGGGGGGTGAATAGAGTATATGGTGCTTTAGAAACTTTTACAAACTTTTACAACAATTGTTGTAATATGTGTGAGCAGGGAAGCAAAAATAAATCTAATCACAGTACTAAGCTAAGCAAAAACTAAGCACAGAAAAATCAAGTCCAGAAACAAACATAAACACAAGCAAAACCAGAAGACACAAGGAAATATAGTGGTTCCCCAAACTTGGGTACATCCACTCTTCTACCACCCTAGGTAGGAATCCACTGCAGGATGAGTTGATCAGGTGTCCTGGGCACCAATGAGCTTTTGATAAGGTGCTCAAAAACCAAAGCAGATTTTTTAATCAGGTGTCTTGCCACCAATGAGCTTTTGACAAGGTGCTCAAAAACCAGGTTCAAACTTTTGAAGGGAGTTTGAGAAACCCTTTACAGAGTGGGGGTGAGAGAGTGATGACAGTCTTCTCTTTCTCAAACAACTGAGAGGACTATGTGGATTGATGTCAAAGCTCCCCCTGAATCCTTAAACTCTTCAGGAAGAAAAGCTTTGCTGACGGTGATAGGCCTTCAAAGATTGAACTCCAGCAATAGATGATTTCAGCAATAGCTGAAATGTTGAGTGTCTGGAGTCTTGAAATATGTTGGCCTTGAACACTTTGAAAACTAAAGAGATCTGAAGATTTGAAAACTTGATCTCCTTGGATGTGTGTTCTTCAGAATTCTTTGAGACAGAAGATTTTTGAGAGTATCTCTGTAGTCTGTATCTTCTCTCTGTATAGTGTGTGTTCTCTGTTGAGAGATTCAAAAATCCTGTCTTTTATTCTCTGGTCAGAATAGAATAATATTCTCTGTCAAGGATAGTCGTTAGCCTGCATTAATTGCATCCTTAATTGCATAATCTCTTCTAGAGGAAAGTCCACAGATATATTCCTTGAAAAATCCCTTGAAACTTGGTCCAGAATTGAATGAAAACGGCTAGCAAATCTCTGAATTAATTGCAGAATAACTCCTAACTAATTTGAATTTAAATTCTGGAAGTTATTTGAAATCGTCGAACTGAGCTCTGCTATCGTCGAGCTGAGCTCAGCGATCAGGAAATCTTAAGCAGCAAAATATCGTCGATCTGAGCTCAAAGATCGTCGAACTGGGCTCAGAGATAAACATCCAAAGCATAGTCAAAATCGTCGACCTGAGCTCACCGATCGTCGAATGGAGTTCGACGATATTTTGAAGTTGAGCTCAGCGATCGTCGAATGGAGTTTGACGATCTGTCGAAGTTGAGCTAGACCATCGTCGACCGGAGTTCGACGAATCGTCGTGCTGAGCTCGACGATATGACTTGGTCTTCAGACAGAGAATCCTGGTCTTCAGGGCAGCTTCCAAACCTAGACTTCTAACCCTTAGACTCAATTCTAATTGACCTATTAAGCTATACAGAAGGTCAAGCAAAGGATTCCTAGAGACATAGTGATCCTGACCCAAATTAGTAATAGGGTGTTCCAACAATCTCCCCCTATTTGGGTTAGGATTACTATTTACAGATTTTGGAAAAATTTGAATAACAACACACAATCAGCAAAAATAGAAGAACAACAGCTAGACAGCAGAAACATCACAGAGATATATATAAAGCATCCAGATAATCAGAAGTTCTAGAAATTATCACCTTACAATATCACTTCTTCTCTTTGCCTTTAACCATTTTAATTTCTCTGTTAGGATTTAGGGCTTCCTTGTTGGACCTGGTGTCATCTGCTGCACCCAAATATGTTTACTTTTTAGGCCTGGGGACCACTGCTTCAGGATGTAATTCCATGTATCTGTCAGCATCAAAGAATTTACTGGAAGCATATCTTTCTAATTCTTTCTGTCTTTGCTCAGACATTGTAGAAATGTTGGAAGAATCTAATCCTTGTTCTTTGGCCTTCTTAATCTGATCCAGTGCAGCCAATTCCTTTAGCCTGGCAGTCCAAGCAGCTGGGTTATTTTCAGGGTCCTCAAAAGGTACAGGTGGCTCATACCTGTTGGAAGGATTGTCTTGAGGAGGCCTGGCAGATACAGTCTCTTTTAGCTTGTAAGGGAAAGGACCTGATGATGTATCAGATGAGATATGTCCTCCCCTAGAATATGGGTGCTGCCTGGAGTACCCTTTGGAATAAACTTGAATATCTCTCTGATTGCCCCTATATCCTCCTCTCCTAGAATGTGAACCCCTGGATTGGCTTTCCCTTTGGTAAGATCTGGCATGAGGTTGATAGGGAGCCTGGCTTCTGGCTGGGGGTTGACTTGCAGAGCTTCCACCTGCACCTGCATCAGGAGGAGGTGGTGGAGGAGGATGAGAGTGCTGGAATGGGGATGAACCTTTCTCATATCTTCTCTTTTTCTTCATGGCTTTCAGCTGGTTCTTGGAATACTGCATCCAGTGTTCAGTGATTGGGCAATTATGAAGGATATAATAAGGGATATCATTGTTATCCTTAACTTTAGCAGGAGGAACCCTTTTCATAGCCTTGCTCCTTGCCTTCCTTTTTCTGGCAATGGTAGCAGATGAGTCATCAGAGTCTGTTTTCAATTCATCAGATTCAGAACTCTGGTCATCATATAGAGCATCTATTTTCTTCATCAAATCTTTCTTAAGCTGAGCAGAGGCAGAAGTTGAAACAGCAGCAGCAGTAGGTGTTGAGATGGTAACAGCAGGGACAACAACAGATGGAGAAGGTGCAATAACAACAGCAGCAGGCTCTGGACAAGTGACAACAGCAGCAACTTTACTAACAACAGCAGATTCACTAACAGACACAGAAGCTGGAGAGGAGATAGCAGCAACAACTTCACAGATAACAGCAGTAACAGCAGAAACATCATCAAAATCTACAGCAGGCTCAATTTCAGTGGCTTCTGACATCAGAATGTCCTTGGATATTGGCTCATCAGAAGCAGCAGAAACTTCAGCATCAGTGTTAATAATCTCAGCAGCAATATCAACAATCCTTTCTTCAGAGGAGGCATCAGGAGCAACATTGTCAGTAGCAGCAATTACTGAATGTACAAAAGAGGTGATCATGCTAGGGTCACAGCAAGAAAGAGGCACAAGAGCCTTGGATAAGTCTTCTGGGAGCTGGACAGCATTACCCTCTGGCAGATAGGTGAAGAAGGCAGAATCAAAAGCAGATAGCAGAGACCTGAGGTCTATTGCCAGAACTAGAGTAGGAGGCACAGCAGCAGTAGCAAAAGGAGGAGCAGTAGTCACAGAAACAGCAGCAGCAACAGCATGAAGGCTTTCTTCATATGGCATCTCCCTCTGCCTAGATGCAGATACATCTGGATCAAGGCACACTGCTGTAGGTGCTGCCTAAGGGAAGAGGGAGGAGAGCCTGGCAGAAAGAGCTGCCACTGATAGGTGTAGAGGAGCCAAGGAGGTCTCCAATAGTAGAGTTAGCATGGGGGCAAGTAACTCATACAACCTATCAGCTAGGGCTGAGAGGTCTACTTGCACAACAGCTGGAGCAGAGGTAGATGGTATGGAAGCAGCTAGGGATGCTGGAAGGGAAGGGCTGGAGAATGTTGGTATGGATGGCTGAGGTGTTGGTATGGTGGATATGGAGGACAGGGGAATGGAGATGGATGGGGTGAATGAGGGTTGATCTATGATGTGGTGTAGGAGATCCTGGAAAGAAGTGGAGGAGGAGGGTAACTCAAGAGGAGAGGATGGGGAATCATCCATAAAGGAATCATCCAGTAGGGTGAAGGATGGAATAGAGGGTGAGGAGGTGATATCTGGTGGAGGGTAGGAGAACAGTGGGTGGAATTGGTCTTCTAGTGGAGGTAGAGTGGGTTCTGGAGATGGAGTTGATGTTGGAGATGGGCTAGATATGGTGATGGTGGATGGAGCTGGAATGGTGGATGGTAGGGGCAGGGATGGAATGGGAGGAGGAGGAGAGGCAGCAACAGCAGCAGCCAGGTCATCTGCAGGGGCAGAGACCTGTGGAGGAGTGACTCTTTGAGTCCTTGTGCCTGAAGGGGCACTGGAGGAGGGCCTGCTAGGCTTGCTTATTTGCCTGTCCCACTTGCCAAAGAGGGCACAGGTTAGTCTCTTGGAGGCATTGATATGAACTCCAGAGGAGACCAGCAAGGCAGGACACCTGGTCTGCAGAAAAACTCCAATAATCCTTCCAAAATTAACAAAACTCTTGTTTATTTTCTTTTTGATTAGGTCAAAGAAGACCTCTCCCCAGTTCAGAGTTTTCTTATCCACAAGAGCTCCCATGAGACAGAGCTGATGTCTGGATATTGTATCATGGGCTGAGTGCTTTTCCAGTAGCACTTTCCCTACCACATCTGCCAGGAACCTATATTCAACAGACAGATTCCTCTTGAAGAGCTTGCTAGGGTTTCCCTCTGGATGACTCATCCTGGCAAGCAGGTCAGAATACTGTTCTCCAGATAGCTCAGCAGATTCTTCTCCATTTCTCAACTCAAAAACCTCTGAAAGAATGGTTGGGGTCAAGGGTACCTGATTTCCAGCTATTGACCCAACTGTAGTGCTGTTATCTTGATTATGAGCAGTAAAAACCCATTCCTTGATTTCATCAGAAGCCAACTTGATCCTGGTGGTCATGAGGGCAGTCAGATTCTGATCCTGGAACAAACCCAGTATATCTTGAAAGATCTGATCCGTCGTGCTGAAGGATTCTATATCAATGTCAAACCCAACATCAAACTTCATTGCAGCAAGAACAGCAACTGACACAGCCATTTGTACCTGCAAAACCTCAACAAACAAAACGACCAAGCGTAGAACTGTTTGGAGGGAAAGAAAATTTTTGCAGAGAAATCGAAAGCGCAAAAGAGAACGACGGCGAAAAATGAGTTTTATATTAGGGTTCGACGCAGAATTGGAAAGATCGTTGAACTTAGTTCGGCGATCGAGGCTTCTAAAGGAATCTAAAGAGTCTTCAACATCGTCGATCTCCGTTCGACGATATTGGAAAGAGTCGAGCTCCGTTCGACGATCGTTCAGTGAACATAATCGTCGAGCGCCGTTCGACGATCGTTGACCGGAAGAGATAGTTCATACTATCTGAGAGGCGCTGAACTCAGTTCGACGATTTTGGAAATCGTCGATCTCCGTTCGACGATCTTGGGGCAAATCGTAGAGCGCAGTTCAGAGATCAGAAAAATTCTAGACACTAAGAAAAATCAGAAAGTTTGCCTAGTCTTGGTCAATTTTTAAGCTTTCAAAATCTTGGATATTATTTAAGGCTTCCTCCATCTAACATTCCTAACTGATTTAGGAAGAAGGTGTGTTTCTTTTCATCCAAGGGCTTGGTGAAAATATCTCCCCTTTGTAAATCAGTTGGGATATATTGTAGTTCAATTTTATTCTTTTCAACATTATCCCTTAAGAAATGATGCCTAATCTCTATGTGTTTTGTCCTACTATGGAGGACTGGATTTTGAGTTATGGAAATAGCACTTGTGTTATCACAAAAGATTTTAGACTTCTCTAAGTTGTAGCCATAGTCTAGGAGTTGGTTTTGAATCCACAAGATTTGTGAACAACAACTGCCTGCAGCTATATATTCAGCTTCAGCAGTTGAAGTTGACATAGAAGTTTGTTTCTTATAAAACCAGGAGACAAGTCTGTCACCAAGGAACTGACAAGTTCCATTGGTGCTTTTCCTGTAAATTCTGCATCCAGCATAATCAGCATCAGAGAATCCAGTTAACTCAAATGCTGAATCTTTTGGATACCAGAGACCTAGATTTGGACAACTTTTAACATACCTGAGAATCCTCTTTACTAATGTTAGGTGTGACTCTCTAGGGCTTACTTGGAACCTAGCACATATACATGTAGCAAACATTATATCTGGTCTACTAGCTGTAAGATACAATAAAGAGCCAATCATTGCTCTATATGTTGTCTGATCAACAGGTTTCCCATGTTCATCAGCATCCAATACAGCATTAGTAGGCATGGGTGTTTTCATACAAGATGCTTCAGACATGCCAAATTTCTTAACCAATTCATTTGCATATTTGGTTTGAGAAATAAAGATGTCTTCAACATGTTGCTTGACTTGCAATCCTAGGAAGAAGGATAGCTCACCCATGCTACTCATCTCAAATTTAGAATGCATCAGGTTAGAAAACCTTCTGCACAATTTTGAGTCAGTAGAACAAAAAATGATATCATCTACATAAATTTGTACTAGCAGGGTATGGGACTTATGGGTTCTAATAAAAAGAGTTTGGTCTACTCTACCCCTTATAAAACCATTTTCCAAAAGAAAGCATGCTAGCGTCTCATACCATGCTCTAGGAGCTTGCTTGAGACCATATAATGCTTTGTTTAGTCTAAAAACATAATCAGGATAAGTTGGAGAGATAAAACCTGGAGGTTGTCTGACATAGACTTCCTCTTTGATGTCTCCATTCAAGAAAGCACTTTTGACATCCATCTGATATATTTTGAAGCCTTTGTGAGCTGCATAAGCTAGAAATATCCTGATGGCTTCTAGTCTTGCAACTGGTGCAAAGGTCTGGTCGTAGTCAATTCCTTCTTCTTGAGAGTATCCCTGAGCAACTAGTCTTGCCTTGTTCCTTATAATTACTCCTTGATCATCCAGTTTGTTTCTGAATACCCATTTTGTTCCAACAATGGAATGATCCTTAGGCTTTGGCACTAGTTCCCATACTTTGTTCCTCTCAAATTGATGCAACTCCTCTTGCATTGCAATGATCCAGTGTGGATCTTGCTCTGCATCTTGAATGGACTGAGGTTCAATTTGAGATAGGAAGCAGGTGTGCAACAGGTTTTGGTTGACCTGATTTCTGGTTTGCACTCCAGCTGAGATTTCTCCAATTATTTGGGAAATTGGATGGTCTCTAGATGTTACTAAATCAACAGGGGGTGTTGATTGTTCACCAACCTGTGTTGTTGTTTCCTCTTGTGGTACAACAACTGGCTCTTCAAGTTGTTCTTCAATGTGTTGAGCATTCCCTTCATCTTCACTGCTTTCATCCTCTTGAGTAACCTGTAACCTGTTCAAGTCTTCAACTAGAGAATGTTCCTGCAAAGGTTCTATGGTAGAAGAAATCTTCTCCTTGAAAGACATGTTAGATTCATCAAAAGAAATGTGAACAGATTCCTCAATTTTCAAAGATGATTTGTTATAGACCCTATAGGCCTTGCTGATCATGGAGTATCCCAGAAACACTCCTTCATCAGCTTTGGCTTGAAATTTTGCTAAATATTTCTTGTCATTATTGTGAATATAGCAAATACAACCAAAGACTCTAAAATAGTCAACTTTAGGTTTCTTCCCTTTGAGTAATTCATAGGGAGTCTTTCCCTTTAGTTTATGTATCAGACTTCTGTTCAGCACATAGTTGGAGGTGTTCACTGCCTCTGCCCAAAAGGATAGAGGTAGATGAGCATCTGACAATAATGTAGTGGCAGATTCAATAAGGGTTCTATTTTTCCTTTCAGCTACCCCATTTTGTTGAGGAGTTCTAGGAGCTGAGAAAGTATGTCTGATCCCTTCACTCTGACAGAACTCTTGCATAAGAAGAGAATCAAACTCTGTCCCATGATCACTTCTGATCAGGGCAATGTGAGTATTGAACTCAATCTGTATGCATTTGAGAAACTCTGTCAGACACTTAAAGTTATCAGACTTCTTCCTTAGAAAGAACACCCAAGTGAATCTAGAGAAGTCATCTATAACTACTAAAGTATAGGATTTCCCTCCTAGGCTTTGTACTGTGATGGGTCCAAAGAGATCCATGTGTAACAGATACAATATCCTAGGTGAATCACTCTTATTAAGTGACTTAAAACTGTTTTTAGTTTGCTTGCCTAATTGACAAGCCCTGCAGAGTCCTTCCTTCTTGTAGGGGCCAGAAGGTAGTCCTCTAACAAGGTTGTCCTTGGATAGCCTAGCAATAGTTCTAAGGTTTAGGTGTCCTAATCTCTTATGCCATAAAACATTTGGTCTACAGACTGAGTTAAACAAGCAAATATCTACATTGGTTGAAAGAAAGTCTACTAGATAGATGTTACCTTTCCTTTTACCTGTCAACACTGTTGTGTTGTCCTCTGACTTGATTTTGCATAAGGCTTTGCAGAAGGTCACCTGGTAGCCCTCATCACACAGCTGACTGATGCTAATTAGGTTGTGCTTCAGTCCTTCCACATAAGCTACCTTCTTGAAAGTTACTGAACCAATCTGGACTGCACCATATCCTTTAGTCTGTCCAAAGTTTAAATCACCAAAGATAACTTTGGGTCCAAGTTTGGCTCTGAAGGATGTGAGGTTGTCCTTGTTCCCTGTCATGTGCTTAGAGCACCCACTATCCAAGTACCATTGCTGGTTAGATGTTGGATAGGTCTTCACCTGCACATAAGACAATTCATTTGTTTTTGACCCAGTTTACCTTGGGCCTAGGTTGATAACCTTTAAATTCTGAAATGAAAGACATCCCAGGTTGACTCTTATATCCTTCAGGATGATATCTCCTTGGAGGTATAATCCATTCAGTATAAGGGTTAAAGATTTGGGATGTAGGACCCTTAAGATTCAATTTTGATTTGCCTTTGAAAAATTTCCAGAGCTCTGACCTCTGTTCGACGATCTTGGAGCTGCGTTCGACGATCTTGGGTCAGATCGTCGAGCTCCGTTCGACGGTCGACTATGGGTGAGGTCAGGTATTTGAGATCATCGACCTGCGTTCGACGACTTTGGCTGAGATCGTCGATCTACGTTCGACGATTTTGCCTGAGATCATCGAGCTGCGTTCGGCGATCGTCGATCTTCATTCGGCGATCGTCGATCTACGTTCGACGATTTCTGCTTGAACTTAGTTTTCTGAGGCAGATCAGAATTTTTCCTGGCAACCTCTACAACTCCCTTTCCCTTGTCAGAAATGAATTTGATGGGAGTTGTTAGGACTATAGGTTGGCTGGATGAAGCACCCAAGCCCAGTGTACTGTTAAATCTAGAGTTCACTGTGCTTGTGATGTCCATCAGCTTGATGCTTCTCCCATTAAGGGATTCTTCAAGCTTCTTGGCCTCAGAGAGCTCACTTTTCAGTGAAGCTATCTGTTCCCTACAACACTCCAACTCCTGAGAGAGTTTGAGGTTTTCTGACTTTAGAGCATTGTGTTCAGATAATTGATTTCTGAGAGAGATAATCTCTTTCTCAGACTTTAGCAGGTCTAAACACAGTGCTTTAAATTCAGATTTGAAATCTTCTGAACTAAAATCAAAAGAGCTAATTACCTGATCTTCTTCAGGTTGAGTCTCTGAGTCTGACTCTGACTCTTCTTCCTCTGAATTGTGCTGTGAGGCATTGATTGCCATCATGCAGAACTCCTTTTCTTCTGCATCATCCTCATCATCACTGGAGCTGGATGAGGCTTCTGACTCTTCTTCTGTCTCACTCCAGGATTCAACAACAAACGCTTTTCTTGTATGCTTGTTTTTGCTTGAAGAAGGTTTGCCATTGCCATTCCTTCTGGAGTCTTTCTCCTTTCTTCTTTCTTTTCTGTCCCTTCTGTCCTTGTTCTTGTTCTCTGGACAGTCAGGAACTATGTGCCCTGGTTTCCTGCAACTAAAGCAAATAATGTCTTTATTGTTACTAATGGACTTGTCATACCTTGGCTTGTCCTGCTCCTTGTATGATCTTCTTCTGAAGTCCTTTCTGGCCATTTTGTAGAATCTTTTGGCCAACAAGCTGAGTAGTTCATCATTGCCTGTGGTTTTATCTTCAGGCAGATCCTCAGTTGCCTTGAAGGCTATGGTCTTCTCTTTCCTTGTGGCTGGTGAAGCAGCCTTCTGTTCTTCCTCTCTATTCTTGATGAGTAGCTCATAAGATTTGAGCTTACCCAACAAAGCTTCAGTGGTGATCTCATTCAGACTTCTGACATCTTTAATTGGCCAGATTCTTGAATCCCAAGTGCTGGGGAAGCACATTAGGATCTTGTCATTGAGTTCAATTAGAGAGATCTCTTTGTCCAGTGTCTTTAGTTCACTAACAATTAGACTTAGTCTGTTGTACATGTCTCCCACTGACTCAGTCTCTTCCTTCTTGAAATTCTCATATTGGGAGATGAGATGGGATCTTATGTCCTTTCTCTCATCAGCTGAGCCTGAAACTATTTCTGAGAGCTTGTCCCAAATTTCCTTGGCTGAATTGCATTCAGCTACCTTTTGAAATATGTCATCTGACATTGTCTGGGCTAGGATGTTCATAGCCTTAGCATCAGCTACCTTCCATCTCTTGATGTCAGCATCTGTTCCTGATGGAGGTGGCACAGCATTTGTGCTTGTGCTCTCTGGTGGTCTTGGACACACTGTCAAAACAGAATTAAAGATATCTTCGTCAATAGAATTCATGTAAAGTCTGATCCTTGCCTTCCAAAGTGCAAACTTGGAAAGATTGCACACTGGAGGTCTGGTGCTAGCATAATCTTTGTTTTGGGCCATGATTTGTGCAAACAAAATCTAATAATACACTACAAAAGAAAAACAGATCTAGTTTGGGATCTTTGGGTTCAGGTGTTAGCCTGTACAACCAATCAGGTATGGTATGTTTAACCAACCTCGCTTTGATACCAATTGAAAGTGCAACTAGATATGATATACTCTAGAGGGGGGTGAATAGAGAATATGGTGCTTTAGAAACTTTTACAAACTTTTACAACAATTGTTGTAATATGTGTGAGCAGGGAAGCAAAAATAAATCTAATCACAGCACTAAGCTAAGCAAAAACTAAGCACAGAAAAATCAAGGCCAGAAACAAACATAAACACAAGCAAAACCAGAAGACAAAAGGAAATATAGTGGTTCCCCAAACTTGGGTACATCCACTCTTCTACCACCCTAGGTAGGAATCCACTGCAGGATGAGTTGATCAGGTGTCCTGGGCACCAATGAGCTTTTGATAAGGTGCTCAAAAACCAAAGCAGATTTTTTGATCAGGTGTCTTGCCACCAATGAGCTTTCGACAAGGTGCTCAAAAACCAGGTTCAAACTTTTGAAGGGAGTTTGAGAAACCCTTTACAGAGTGGGGTGAGAGAGTGATGGCAGTCTTCTCTTTCTCAAACAACTGAGAGGACTATGTGGATTGATGTCAAAGCTCCCCCTGAATCCTTGAAATCTTCAGGAAGAAAAGCTTTGCTGAGGGTGATAGGCCTTCAAAGATTGAACTACAGCAATAGATGATTTCAGCAATAGCTGAAATGTTGATTGTCTGGAGTCTGAAATATGTTGGCCTTGAACACTTTGAAAACTAAAGAGATCTGAAGATTTGAAAACTTGATATCCTTGGATGTGTGTTCTTCAGAATTCTTTGAGACAGAAGATTTTTGAGAGTATCTCTGTAGTCTGTATCTTCTCTCTGTATAGTGTGTGTTCTCTGTTGAGAGATTCAAAAATCCTGTCTTTTATTCTCTGGTCAGAATAGAATAACATTCTCTGTCAAGGATAGTCGTTAGCCTGCATTAATTGTGTAACACCCCACCCGTCACATGACATATAACAGTGGGTCCGGCCGGTGGGGGCCCCACGCCATATAGCACAGACAAGCTAAGGAATACGTGTGGAAATCAAAATCTATGCGTATCCTTAACTCATTCCATTCTAGCGCAGCATTTTTACTTGTTAGCATGAACTCAAACCAGAATGTCCACCAATATATAAATACCACATTTATATAACAACACCAGGAATGTATACAATTCACACACCCTGGCCTTATGGCCTTATAGGTTCCTCTTTACACAACAACAATTTCGTACATCGGCACGCAGGCCGCCACACATGAAATCCAAACAACACTCTCTGCATGGCTTTCAAGGGCCTCATCAAGCTAGCCATTCTTATGCATTTCCAGCCGCAACACCTGCAATTCCACAGCCAAGACAAACCAGAAAACAAAGTAACGGTCAGCATTTAGCTGACCCATTATAACGACCCTACCCCCTACCCGGGGTAGTGGTTCCTTCCCTGTATACAGTGCTCATCAAGATCATCAAGCATCATCCAACAATATATGTATATCATTTCCTTTATCCCACTAGCAAACACACGACATCACTAATGCTGGAATCCACCAGACGTTCTGTGCACTCATGGCACCTTCTTGGGGTACCGGAATCCACCAGTCATACACCGCTGATCCGAGGTTTTTAACTTGTTGGTTGACCGGCCCTAGTCCACCAATCTCGCAAGCTGGCGACATCCCGCCCAAACCACACAGAGGTACAACCTCACAGCAACAACCAGAGTAGGTCGACCCACAACATGTGGTGTAGCATGCCGGGTTTATCCAAGCTCCCCAGGCAATGTCTACCCATCGACCCCCTCCTAATCCGATCGACCCACACTATGTGGTGCAGCAACCCGGGTTTAACTCGGCTCCCCTAGCATTGCCACCCATCGATCCCTTCCTAACTAGATCAACCCACCCTAGTGGTGTAACAGTCGGGTTTATCACGAGCTCCCCAGGCATGTTACCAATTGATCATATCACAACCAGGAGCTTTACCAAAGCCTCCTCACATTCAGCATCACATCCATACAGTCATCACACGAGAAAACCATTTGCATCTCATCAAATCCACGGAGTCATCTCCAGTTTACCCATGAACATCACCAATCCAGACTACCGGTCCAGATGGGCTTCACACAGCATGCCTATGCCGTACTCCATATTTCCGGTTCTAGATGCAGACTCAACAAAGGAATCTCTTCCGCAAATCCACCTCTTGGTGGAGGATTCCAAGCACATGCATAAAGGAAGGACTTCGATGTCCAAGAAGGAGATCGTTACCCTTGAAGATCGTTTCGGCGCCATGAAGTAGCCGGATGGAAATCACCGCCTCGCCTCTACCTTCACGAATCCGCTCTCAGATCTTCGCTCCGCACTCCGCAGCTCCTACAGCAGCTGGAAGACTCCTCCCTTCTCTCTCCCTTATGCCTTTCTTCTTTCTCTCTTGGAATAAAGATGAAGAAGAAGAAGAAGAGAAAAGAGGGTTTAAATCCCCTTTTTCTCGGCCTTCACAACACCTGGACAAAGCCCAGCCACTGGATCCAGGAAGAGGGAAACAAACGGCTCAGATCTGGCCAGAAAAGCTAAAACACGGCCTGACACGCCCTATGACACGCCCGTGTCACAGGCCGTGTCCCTCTAAGCGGCAGACAACCGACTCAATCCAACCAGTACACGGTCGTGTGACACGCCCGTGTCACCTGCCGTGTACCCGACACGCCCTCAGACACGCCCGTGTATGAGGCCGTGTGCCTCAATGAAAATAATCCCAAAATAACCCGAGACTTCACACGGCCTGGCACACGGCCTGACACACGCCCGTGTTCATGGCCGTGTGCACCTGGACACACCCGTGTCCCGCCAACACGCCCTAGCTCGAAACGTCGAGTTGAGCTCGACGACCACTGACACGCCCTGTGACACGCCCGTGTCACAGGCCGTGTCCTCTCGACACTCGACTCTCGACGATCGTCGATATAAATTCGTCGACATCACGGTCGATCGTCGACACGGCCCCGACACGCCCTGCGACACGCCCGTGTCGCAGGCCGTGTCCGCTGTGTCGACTCCGAATTTCGTCGACTGCCCGACTCGACACTACCCAGGCCTGACACGACCTGGGACACGCCCGTGTCCCAGGCCGTGTCACCCAAGCCTGAACCCGATTTTGCTCAAAATGCTCCGCTTGACTTCGGGGTGTTACAATCCTCCCCCCTTCAAATAATTTCGTCCTCGAAATTTGACTCCAATCAGCCACAACATCATCAAAGCGTACATCCCAAGCCTCCGCACAAACTAACAAACATACAGTACAAACAAACATCCCTATCTTCCCCTTGTGCACATTCAACCACAGAAGACCTCAAAACAAAACAACATGACTTCGTATCGCCTTACCATCACACGTGCACCATATTTTAATCAAGATTGTCAACATCACGATTTTATTCATCATCTATCATCTAGTTTACATACAACTATATATATATATCAACATCATGTACATACACCCCTATGGATGATCCATCAAGGTTCAATTCAGTCAAACATAATTCGCATCACACGTCACTTCCGCTCAGCCTCCCGATTTTGAAATTCACGATTAAGAGACAACTTAAATGCCCGAGGCTGAATTTCACCAACTGAGCTTTGCGGCTCTTGCACTTCCATAGCATGATATCGAGATTGCGTCCGGGGTGCAGATGATTCGGCCACTGCTTTTCCTTTTTCTTCATAGGACGCACCCATCTTTTTCTCACTCCCTGGAGGGGCATTCCGACAGAATTTTGCGATGTGTCCTTGCTGCCCACATTTATAGCATATACGTGTATCCACACGTCCTGGCCCATACGTCGCCCCCGAAGAAACAGTCGACGACGCTGATTCTACCGGCCTAAATCATTTCTTCTCTCGTCGTCTAAACTCCGATTGATCCGATTGAAACTCTGACTTTTCTATTGCCCGTCTCTTATTCTCTTGTACTCGATTCATATCCTTCTCCAAAGCACGGGCTGTATCGACCAACGCTTGGAAGCCTTGGCTCACGGAACTCGGAAGTGCCAATCTCAATTCATCCCGCAATCCTCCATAAAACCGATTTGTCTTTCGCGCTTCCTCCGCAAAGGTAGATCCCGCATATCTCCCCAATCTTGTAAACTCATGCAGGTAAGTATCAATATCTCGCTCAGCCTGCACCAGACGGAGAAACTTATTTTCCATCGCAATCCTCTGCGACACTGGCACATACTTGGCTAAAAATATTTGGGAGAATTCCTCCATTGAAACCTCCGTTAAACCTCGACCTGCCAAGTGGTGCACTTCAATTTCATCCCACCATAATCTCGCATCTCCTTCCAACAGAAAAGTGGCCAACATCACTTTCTGCTCCTCGACTGTCCTGATTGCAGTTAAGATCCTTTTTACTCTTGCCAACAAATCTTCTGCCTGCGTTGGTGAAAGCGCTCCACCAAACGTAGGTGGATGGAAGTGCATAAAACGTGACAATGAGTCGTCACTTGCTTGCGCTTCCATCACCACTGCAGCATGCTCTTGCCTTCCACCAGGTCTTGCCTGTCCAGTTGGCTGTGCTTGTAACACTGCAAGCACTGTCTCCGTCACCACCCGTATGGCCTCTGCCGAGGGAGGCATCGGCGCTTCCACGGGTGCTGCACTCTCATCCGACCGCTAGGGCTCAGACGGCCCAGCTCCATCCCTCGCCACCTATCAATGTACAGAACACCATTAATCCTTCAAAACATAACGGTACTGCGACATTGACTACACACTCACGCACATCATGTGCATGACATACATTCCTAGTGGACATTCATGAGTTCATTTATGTTCTCTCCTCCCAAACAATCTCAACCTGGCTTTGATACCACTTTGTAACACCCCCACCCGTCACATGACATATAACAGTGGGTCTGGCCGGGGCCCCACGCCATATAGCACAGACAAGCGAAGGAATTAGGTGTGGAAATCAAAATCTATGCATATCCTTAACTCATTCCATTCTAGCGCAGCATTTTTACTTGTTAGCATGAACTCAAACCAGAATGTCCACCAATATATAAATACCACATTTATATAACAACACCAGGAATGTATACAATTCACACACCCTGGCCTTATGGCCTTATAGGTTCCTCTTTACACAACAACAATTTCGTACATCGGCACGCAGGCCGGCCACACATGAAATCCAAACAACACTCTCTGCATGGCTTTCAAGGGCCTCATCAAGCTAGCCATTCTTATGCATTTCCAGCCGCAACACCTGCAATTCCACAGCCAAGACAAACCAGAAAACAAAGTAACGGTCAGCATTTAGCTGACCCATTATAACGACCCTACCCCCTACCCGGGTAGTGGTTCCTTCCCTGTATACAGTGCTCATCAAGATCATCAAGCATCATCCAACAATATATGTATATCATTTCCTTTATCCCACTAGCAAACACACGACATCACTAATGCTGGAATCCACCAGACGTTCCGTGCACTCATGGCACCTTCTTGGGGTACCGGAATCCACCAGTCATACACCGCTGATCCGAGGTTTTTAACTTGTTGGTTGACCGGCCCTAGTCCACCAATCTCGCAAGCTGGCGACATCCCGCCCAAACCACACAGAGGTACAACCTCACAGCAACAACCAGAGTAGGTCGACCCACAACATGTGGTGTAGCATGCCGGGTTTATCCAAGCTCCCCAGGCAATGTCTACCCATCGACCCCCCTCCTAATCCGATCGACCCACACTATGTGGTGCAGCAACCCGGGTTTAACTCGGCTCCCCTAGCATTGCCACCCATCGATCCCTTCCTAACTAGATCAACCCACCCTAGTGGTGTAACAGTCGGGTTTATCACGAGCTCCCCAGGCATGTTACCAATTGATCATATCACAACCAGGAGCTTTACCAAAGCCTCCTCACATTCAGCATCACATCCATACAGTCATCACAAGAGAAAACCATTTGCATCTCATCAAATCCACGGAGTCATCTCCGGTTTACCCATGAACATCACCAATCCAGACTACCGGTCCAGATGGGCTTCACACAGCATGCCTATGCCGTACTCCATATTTCCGATTCTAGATGCAGACTCAACAAAGGAATCTCTTCCGCAAATCCACCTCTTGGTGGAGGATTCCAAGCACATGCATAAAGGAAGGACTTCGATGTCCAAGAAGGAGATCGTTACCCTTGAAGATCGTTTCGGCGCCATGAAGTAGCCGGATGGAAATCACCGCCTCGGCTCTGCCTTCACGAATCCGCTCTCGGATCTTCGCTCCGCACTCCGCAGCTCCTACAGCAGCTGGAAGACTCCTCCCTTCTCTCTCCCTTATGCCTTTCTTCTTTCTCTCTTGGATAAAGATGAAGAAGAAGAAGAAGAGAAAAGAGGGTTTAAATCCCCTTTTTCTCGGCCTTCACAACACCTGGACAAAGCCCAGCCACTGGATCCAGGAAGAGGGAAACAAACGGCTCAGATCTGGCCAGAAAAGCTAAAACACGGCCTGACACGCCCTGTGACACGCCCGTGTCACAGGCCGTGTCCCTCTAAGCGGCAAACAACCGACTCAATCCAACCAGTACACGGTCGTGTGACACGCCCGTGTCACGTGCCGTGTACCCGACACGCCCTCAGACACGCCCGTGTCTGAGGCCGTGTGCCTCAACGAAAATAATCCCAAAACAACCCGAGACTTCACACGGCCTGGCACACGGCCTGGCACACGCCCGTGTTCATGGCCGTGTGCACCTGGACACACCCGTGTCCCGCCAACACGCCCTAGCTCGAAACGTCGAGTTGAGCTCGACGACCACTGACACGCCCTGTGACACGCCCGTGTCACAGGCCGTGTCCTCTCGACACTCGACTCTCGACGATCGTCGATATAAATTCGTCGACATCACGGTCGATCGTCGACACGGCCCCGACACGCCATGCGACACGCCGTGCAGCAGCTCAATTGGTGATGAGAGTTGAAAGAACTCCATAGTTAAGCGTGCTCGGGCTGGAGTAGTACTGGGATGGGTGACCTCCTGGGAAGTCCCCGTAGTGCGGGCTTGACTATCGAGTTTACCTCATCAAAGGGAGGCTGTGGCCACCAACAACCCGCCAGTGGGCTAGAGAGGGGTTGGGGTGCTTGGGCTGCAGCCCGGTAACGGTCCGCGGAGGGCCTAGTGGTGTTGATCCACGGACGGCAAAGGGGACGTTACAAATTGCATCCTTAATTGCATAATCTCTTCTGGAGGAAAGTCCACAGATATATTCCTTGAAAAATCCCTGAAACTGGTCCAAAATTGAATGAAAACGGCTAGCAAATCTCTGAATTAATTGCAGAATAACTCCTAACTGATTTGAATTTGAATTCTGGAAGTTATCTGAAATCATCGAACTGAGCTCTGTTATCGTCGAGCTGAGCTCAAACGATCAGGCTCAATCTAAGCAGCAAAATATCGTCGATCGACGCTCAAAAGATCGTCGAACTGGGCTCAGAGAATAAACATCCAAAGCATAGT
>CM077153.1:231114227-231221876 GCA_039583875.1 Platanthera guangdongensis | reverse complement strand
CTTAGTTGAAAGAAAATCTACAAGATAAATGTTACCTTTCCTTTTACATGTCAACACAGCTGTGTTGTCTCTGATTTGATTTGCATGAGGATTTGTTGAAAGTCACTTGATAGCCTTCATCACACTATTGACTGATACTGATTAAGTTGTGCTTCAGTCCTTCCACATAGGCTACTTTCTTGAAAGTGACTGTGCCAATCTGGACTTCACCATATCCTTTTGTTAGTCTAAAGTTTGAATCACCAAATATTACTTTGGGTCCAAGATTGACTTTGAAGGAAGTGAAATTCTCCTTGTTTCTTGTCATGTGCTTTGAGCACCCACTATCCAGATACCATTGCTGGTTTGATGTTGGATAGGTCTCCTCCTGCACATAAAACAATTTATTTGTTTTTAACCCAGTTTACCTTGGACCTAGGTTGATAACCTTTAAATTCTGAAATAAAAGACATCTCTGGTTGACTCTTATAGCCTTCAGGATGATATCTCCTAGGAGGTATTATCCATTCAGTATAAGGGTTAAACCTCTGAGATGTAGGACCTCTAGGATTGAAGTTTGATTTGCCTTTGAAAGATTTTTCAAAACTTTGAGCTCTGTTCGACGATCTCTAAGCTGAGTTCGACGATCTTGGGTCAGATCATCGAGCTCCATTCGAAGATCGACTATGCCAGAGTTCAGGGTTCAGAAATCATCGACCTGAGTTTGACGATTTAGCCTGAGATCATTGAGCTCCATTCGGCGATCGTCGAGCTCCGTTCGACGTTTTCTGTTGAACTTTTGTTTTCTTAGGCAAATCAGAATTTTTCCTAGCCACCTCTACAACTCCCTTACCTTTATTTGAGATAAACTTGATTGGGGTTGTTAATACTATAGGTTGGCTAGATGAGGCACCCAAGCCCAGTGTACTATTGAATCTTGAGTTCACTGTGCTTGTGATGTCCATTAGTTTGATACTTCTCCCATTAAGAGATTCTTCAAACTTTTTGGCCTCTGATAGCTCACTTTTCAGTGAAGCTATCTGCTCCCTACAGCATTCCAACTTCTCAGAGAGTTTGAGGTTTTTTGATTTTAAAGTGCTGTGTTCAGATAGCTGTTTTCTGAGAGAAATGATTTCCTTCTCAGATTTTAATAAATCTAAACACAGTGCTTTAAACTCACACTTGAAGTCCTCAGAATTAAAATCAAAAGAATTTATTACCTGGTCCTCTTCAGATTGAGTCTCTGATTCTGACTCTGACTCTTCTGCATCAGAATTTTATTGTGAGGCATTGATAGCCATCATGCAGAATTATTTTTCATCAGCATCATCTTCATCACACTAGAGCTGGATGAAGCTTCAGATTCTTCTTCTGTCTCACTCAAGTTTCAGCAACAACCCCTTCCTTGTATTTTTGTTCTTGCTGGTGGAGGGTTTGTCATTGCTATTTTTCTTGAAGTCCTTTTTTTTTCTCCTTTCTTTCATGTCTTTCTTGTCCTTGTTTTCATTTTCTGGACAGTCAGGCACAATGTGGCCTGGTTTCCTGCATCCAAAACAAATAATCTCTTTGTTATTTGATTAGTCATACGTTGGCTTGTCATGCCCTCTGTATGATCTTTCCTGAAAATCCTCCTGGCCATTTTATAAAACCTTCTGGCCAGTAAGCTTAGCAGCTCTTCATTGCTTGTGACCTTGTCTTCAGGCTGATCTTCAATAGCTTTGAATTCTATTGATTTCTCTTTTCTGACTGCTGGTGAAGCAGCCTTCTGCTCTTCTTCTCTATTCTTGATGAGCAGCTCATAAGACTTGAGCTTGCCCAAAAGAGTTCAGTTGTGATCTCATTTAGCTTCTGGCATCCTTGATTGGCCAGATCCTTGAGTCCCAAGTGCTTGGGAAGCACATTAGGATTTTATCATTGAGCTCAGTCAATGAGATCTCTTTGTCCAATGTTTTCAGCTCATTGACTATAGACTGAGTCTATTATACATATCTGCTACTGACTCAGCTTCTCCTTTCTTGAAGTTCTCATACTGAGTTATGAGATGGGATCTTCTATCTTTTCTCTCATCAACAGATCCTGAGACTATCTCATAAACTTGTCCCAGATGTCCTTTGCTGAGTTGATTCAGCTACTTTTTGAAATATGTCATCAGACATGGTTTGTGCCAAAATATTCATTGCTTTGGCATCTGCAACTTTCCATTTCTTGATTTCTGCATCTGTTCCTGAAGGAGGTGAACAACACTTGTACTTGTATTTCTGGTGGTCTTGGACACACTGTCAAAACAGAATTAAAAATATCTTCATCAATAGAATTCATGTACAATCTTATCCTTGCCTTCCAAATTACAAACTTAGATAGATTGCACACTGAGGTCTGGTGCTAGCATAATCTTTGCTCTGTGTCATGGTTTATATAGGATAAATATAATGCGAATAATAAAAATAAAAACCTCTATGAAAGATTGATCTTATTAGAGATCTTTTGGTTTAGGTGTTAGCCTGTAGGAAAACAACCAACCCATTAAGGTGTGGTATTTTAACCAACCTCCCTCTGATACCAATTGAAAGTGGAGGATAAGATCTATCTTAACTCTAGAGGGGGGTGAATAGAGTATATTAAAATAATTTTCAAGTTAAAAATTATTGCAGTGGAGACTTAATTTAAATAATATGTGTATAGTGCTGCAGAAAATAAAAATATGAAAGCAAGAAATAAAACAACACAGCACACAGCAAAAACACAAAGAAGCAACCAGAGGACACAAGGAGCTATAGTGGTTCCCCAATCAATCTGGGTACATCCACTCTTCTACCACCCTAGGTAGGAATCCACTGCAGGATGAGTTGATCAGGTGTCCTGGGCACCAATGAGCTTTTGATAAGGTGCTCAAAAACCAAACTAGATTTTTTGATCAGGTGTCTTGCACCACTGAGTTTTGACAAGGTCTCAGAAACCAACACAAACTTTTGAAGGGAGTTTGATAAATCCTTTACAGCAGAGAGAGAGAGAGAGAGAGGGAGGTTAGATGATCTTCTCTGTCAACAATTAGAGAGACGATAGTGGATGTTGTCAAAGCTCCCCCTGAGATCTTGAGTTGTTCAGAAAGTGAAGCTTTGCAATAGGGTGATAGGCCTTCAGAAGATTTGATCTCCAGCAAAAGATGATTCCAGCAGCAGCTGAAATGTATGGTGTCTGGAGTCTTGAATGATAAGGCCTTTGAACACTGGAATCAAAAGGGATCTAGAAATTTCAGTATATTGATCTCCTTCAGTGATGTGTGTTCCTGTAAGAGTTCTATGACTGTGAATATCTACAACTTTTTTTCTCCTTCTTGTTGTTGTTGTTGTTCTTGTTATGATTAACCAGCAGAATGAATAATCTTTTATTCCTTAGATCTGAATAGAATAATTCTCTATCCAAGATAGCTGTTAGCCTGTCATAAATGACTTCCTTAAATGCATTTTGTCTTCTGGAGGAAAGTCCAATAAAACATTCCTTTAAAATCTCCTTGAAACATGCTCTAGATTAATTGAAATGGCTACAAGATTCTTGAAATAAATGCTGGGAATAAATAGAAGGGAATACCAAAATTGACTGAATTTGAATCTTGAAAAACGTCGATCTCTCCAGAAAAACGTCGACCTGAGCTCAATATCGTTGAACTGAGCTCAGCGACTGGACTTAGACTGAAGCAAAAATCGTCGATCTGAGCAACTATCTATCGAACTGAGCTTAGAGATAGGGAAACAAACTAGAGACAGGAACGTCGATCTGAGCTCGAAGATCGCCGAACGGAGTTCGACGACTCGTTGAAGTGAGCTCAGAGATCGTCGAATGGAGTTTGACGATTCATTGAAGTGAGCTCAGAGATCGTCGAATGGAGTTCGACGATTCGTCAACTTGAGCTCGACGAAATGACTTAGTCTCCTGAACTGAAATATCTGGTCTTGAGGGTCTTGAGGGCAGCTTTCGAGCCTAAATTCTAACCCTCAGACTCAATCTAATTGACCTTTAGATCTATATAAGGAGGTCAAAACAAATTTCCTAAAGGACATAGTGATTCTTGCCCAAATCAGTAATAGGGTGTTCCAACACATGTCCTTATTTAACACCCTATCCCATCTTGAGATAATTCTGATATCTATCCTCCTCATATGGTTAATTTTAGAACCAGCATCTTGGTTCATGACTTCTGGAATAGTTCCAGCTAAGTACAGGCTCATAATTCTACCCAGATTGGGCTTCTTCAGACTTTTCTTAATCTTTTCAAACATCACTGCTGACCAATAAGTTTTTAGCTTAAAGATGATTCTTGTCATTAAGCTGAACTTGTGAGCTGATATCCTATCATGCCCACCTGGTTTGCTCAGAATCACTTTTCCTACCACTTCAGACAAGAACTTGCCTTGCATGTTTATGCCTTTCCTGTTAAAAACTGAACCAATCTTCATGGTTGAATCTAATCCACACCATTGCAGTGACTCCCTTATCTTAGATGTAGGTACATCTTCCTCTTCTTTAGTTCTTGGTAGATGTGGAACTTTTCTTAGACTCTTCTGGGTGAGTTTTACTTTTACTCCATGGACTATGGATTTAATCTTGAGTCCAGTCTCATCAAGTGTAGTTGCACCAAAGAATTCGAGTACTTCCTTCTTCCAAATTTTAGTTGGCTCAGAAACTAAATACTCCAACCCGTTCTCAGTAATTAGGGTTATACCATCCTGAATTTCTTCTTCCGCATGGTCAAATGCATTCCGTACTAACTCATATCCTTCATTGACGTTCTCCTCGAGCTTAGGCTCCATTAGGCTTTTGAGAAATCTTGAATTTAGAAGAGAGAGATGTCTACACAAGGTTTTGGTCTTGAAACTATTGAGAGCGTGTCGACAAACAATGATGAAGACCTATTTATACCTTTCTAAAAACGAAGGTGAAAAGGCGCGTCAAAATACTCTAAATGTGTCGACACTATTGAAAAGTGTCGACACTTACATCTAATGTCTCGACATAAGTGTTGACTTCTATGTGTCGACACTAATAAAGTCGACAGAATTTATGTGTCGACACTTATACATCTCAGCTCGACGATTAGTCGATACTCTACTCGACGAAATCTGTATTTAATCTAAGTGTCGACACCACTTTTGGATGTGTCGACACCTACTCTGGATGTGTCGACACTAATTCTCTGAAGTGTCGACACAGACTTTCTAGATGTGTCGACATCATTTCTCTGCAATGTCTACACCCCTTCTATGTGTCGTCACAGACAACTCCTTGTGTCGACACCATTTTACTTAGCCAATTTTTTATCAAACTATTCTAAGTTCAACATTCCTAATTCAATTTTAAACTTATTGAATTTAGTTTCATCAAGAGGCTTAGTAAACATAACAGCAATCTGATTATCTATTTTAACATATTCTAGGGAAATGTACTCTTTTTCTACATGTTCTCTAAGAAAATGGTATCTAATTTCTATATGATTAGTCCTACTATGTGAGACAGTATTATTAGCTATAGAAATTCACTTGTAGAATCACAAAGTAAAGGTGTTTTGCTTACTTGAATATCATAGTCTACTAGCTGGTGTTGAATCCATAAAAGTTATGCACAGCAGCTTCCTGCAGCAACATATTCTGACTCAGCTGTGGAGATTGTCACACTGGTCTGCTTCTTACTGCTCCAAGACACCAGTCTTCCACCTAGAAATTGTCAGGTTCCTGTAGTACTCTTCCTATCTTCTTTGCAACCTGCAAAATCTGCATCTGAATAACCTGTCAGTACAAAATCTCCATTCCTAGGGTACCAAAGGCCTAGATAAGGTGTGCCCTTAAGATATATCAAAATCCTTTTGACTGCAGTCAGATGAGATTCTTTAGGGCATGCTTGGTACCTAGCACAGACACATGTAGCATACATGATATCTGGTCTACTAGCAGTCAAATATAGAAGGGAGCCAACTATCCCTCTATACAAAGTTTCATCTATAGGTTTCCCTGTATCATCTTTGCTAAGAGACACACTTGACCCCATAGGAGTTCTCATGGTAGTGGATGATTACATACCATACTTCTTTATTAACTCTAGGGTGAACTTAGACTGACATATGGACAGGCCATCTTCAGTCTATCTTACTTGGAGACCCAAGAAGAACTTAATGTTGAAATTTGTGAAGTGGAAGTGGGTGACGGGACAGGCCGCGCGGCCTGTGCGGACAGCTTTGGCGGACTGGGCGGACTGAGGTTTGCGGCCTGGTGAGGAGTCTGGTGGAAGCCGGCTATGTTCTGAGCGGGTTGTTGCATGGAGTCCGCGGTTTGGTGCGGCCTGGTATCTGCGGATAGAGAGGCTTGCGGACTGGTGCTTTGCTCAGTGGTCGCGGGTGCAAGTTTGCGCTGTTGGCGGGTTGGTTCAAGTTCGCGGGAAGCCTTGCGGACTGGTGTGTCCGCGGTTTGGGCTGTTGCGGACTGGGCCTTGAGCTTGGCTGAGGCCTTGTCGAGCTCAGGTGTTACAGCAGGTCTTGCTGTGGAGACCGGTTGGCGGACTGATGTTTGGAGTCCGGGAAGTAGCTGCTGTGTTGGACAAGTGCGAGGAGCTCGCGGACTGGTTGCGGTCTGTGCTAGGGTGTTTGGCGGACGGGACATTGTGTCCGCCATGCTCGCACTGGCCCTTGTTGGTTTTGGACTTGGTGACACTTGGTGTCAAGTTCATGGTGTCCGCCGTATCCGCGAAGTCCGCTGTGACCGGGCGGACTGTTGTTGTTTGCCTTTGGTCGTGGACTTGTGGCGGATTGAGGTGTGAGTCTTGCGGACTGCCTCGGGTTGGTGCGGACTGCCATTGAAGAGGGTGCTGTCATGAAGCAGTTGGAGCTTTGCGGGCTGGTGCCTTGTCCGCTTAGCTTGGGCGGACTGGAGAGGGTTCGTCAAATGGTTGCCTTGCTCCTGGCGGTTTCCCTTGGTGACTGGCTAAGTCCTCGCGGACGGTCGTTTGTGTTCGCGCGGACTGGGGCGGTGTCGCTATCTCTTGGGCGGTGACCACACTCCTCACCTTGCCTATAAATAGGACCCCCCTGGCACATCTACAGTAACCTAAGTAACGTGAGTGAACAGTAAATTGGGTTGGGCGAGTGCTGCGGTCTGTGTTTTTCAGTCCGCGCGGATTGTTTCAGGCTGACGGTTTGTTGTGTGCAGGTCGCGCGGATAACTTCAAGGAGCCAGGAGTTTGGCTGTGACTTCGGTCAGTGCTTGGAAGTGTGCGGTCTCTGCGGACTCAGCAGGAGGTCGCTCTGCGGCTTGTCAGTTCTGTTTCAACTTTCCCAGCTTCAATAACCTGTCCGCCGGCTTCAGGCGGGTAGGGGAGTTCCTCAGTTCGGGTTCAGCAGGAGGCGAATAACGGTCTGTCCGCGCGGCCTCGCGGTCTCGGCGGACTCCGTGGTATTCGGCGGATTGCAGCATAGCTTGGGCGAGCTCAGCGGTCTCGGCGGTCTCGGCGACCTCGCGGTCTCGGCGGACTGGAGTGCTGTCCGCCCGGCTTGTTTTTTGGTTTCTTCTGTTTACAGCTGTAATACTAGCGAAATCATGTCTCGCTATGTATGCCTCGGATTGTAAAGAAGTGAATGCATAATAAGATCTTCTTGTGCTTCCATTGTTTTGTTGGGTGCAACCTCTAGTCCTTGGGTTTCCGCAGGTTCAGCGTGCGAACTGGGTAGTTCCGAAGATATTAATTTGGTGTTTGGGCTATCTTGCTGACCACGTTGAGAAAATTTAACATGGTATCAAAGCGAGGTTCCTGAGGTTGCGGGTTGTTCAGTTGCGTGAGCGGAGGTCAACCAGTGTTGTTAACTCAGTGATTGAGTGGTGATCTACCTGTGTTGTTGCTCGGTGGTGCTGAAGGGTACCAACAGGTGATTGCAATGGAAGGAAGCTTAGCAAGAGGTCTTGGCATTGAACTCTTAACGCCGACTAACTATAAAAAGTGGAAGTCGTGCATGAAGAGTTATCTTCTAGGCGAGGAGCTGTGGGAAGTCGTCGGTGGAGACGACAGACAGGAAGTTACTGCTGCTTTCGGTACTGCTGAACAGGTGAGGCTCTGGAGAAGAACTAATGCTAAGGCAGAGTTCGTTCTGAAGAGAGCTGTCTCTCCGGAACTGTTTGATCACATCATTGGATGTGAGTCGGCTGCTGATATTTGGACAACCATTGATGAGTTGTTCAATAGGAAGAATGTGGCGCGGCTTCAGTTCCTGGAGAATGAGTTGGCCAGGGCAACTCAGGGAGACCTTTCCATCTCCAGGTACTTCTTAAAGATGAAGAGCTTGTGTGCTGAGCTGTCGGCACTGGATCCTGATGAGCCTATCTCTGAGGCAAAGATGAAAAGGCACATTTTTCGCGGCTTGCGGAAGGAGTATGTGGCCTTTGTTACATCTGTTCAAGGGTGGGCTACTCAGCCGTCGTTGCTGGAGCTGGAGAATCTGCTTGCCTCGCAGGAGAGCTTAGCAAGGCAGATGGATGGAGTGAGTCTGAATCAGGAAGGCAGCGAGGCTCTCTTCTCAGGCAAGAAGAAGGGATGGGAAGGGAAGAAGAAGAAGAAGGTGCAGGCCGCTGTTGAGAAGGAGACTTCAACTTCATATCCGCCGGAGAGGAGCAATGCTCCTAAGGACTGGAAGAAGAATCTGAAGTGCTACCGGTGTCATCAGCGTGGGCACTTCAAGCGGGACTGCAAGGTCAAACTGCAGCCTGGGCATGCTGCGGGAAAGGAGGAAGCTTGCTCGCGAAGTGAAGAAGCAGAATGGGGAGGAGCTTTCATGACGGGCACTTGTGTCCGGGCCTTATCTGCTGAGGACTTCAACAGCGAGTGGATCATCGACTCTGGGTGTGGTCATCACCTCACCGGAGATAAGTCGAAGTTCACCTCCATGCAGGCTTACTCAGGTAATGAAGCTATTATCACTGCTGATAATACTGTTTATGCAGTAGAGAAGGAGGGGGTCGTGTCTTTGGGTAGTGATCAGGGGCCACTCACGTTAAGGAGTGTGTATCACGTGTCGGGCATGAAGAAGAACCTCTTCTCGGTGACCAACGCGGTGGACGCTGGGTATCACGTTCTGTTTGGGCCAACAGACGTGAGGTTCCTTCGCAACGTATCAGCGGTAAAGGCTGATGTTGCTCATGTTGGGAGGAGGGTGAAGAACTTGTTTGTTCTTTCCACCATTGCCTATGTTGATAGGATGAGAGCCAATGATAGTGCGGCTATCTGGCATGAGAGGCTAGGGCATGTTGGCATGGACAAGCTAAAGGCAATGGCGAGTAGAAGTCTGGTGAGGGGGTTGTCGATGTTGTCCTCCTTTGGTGATGGGCATGTTTGTGCGGGCTGTCAATACGGTAAGGCACATCGCCTTCCGTTTGATAAATCTCAAACAAGGAGCAAGAAACCATTGGAGTGTATTCATGGCGACCTGATGGGACCGACTGTTACTGCCAGCCTTGGTGGAAGCAAATACATGCTTGTCTTGGTTGATGACTACTCAAGGTATACTTGGGTGTACTTCTTAAAGGAGAAGTCGGAAGCCTTTCATTTGTTCGTGGAGTTCAAGGAGTTGGTAGAAGGTCGGCTTGGCTTGCGGATTAAGAAGCTTAGAACTAATAACGGGGGGGAGTTTGTCTCTTCCGAGTTTTCTAACTTCTGCAGGAAGCACGGGATCCAACGGGAGCTTACTTGTTCTCACACTCCACAACAAAATGGGAAAGCGGAGCGGAAGATCCGTCATTTGACGGAAACCTGCAAATGCTGGCTGCATGCGAAAGATATCCCAAGGTCCTTTTGGGCGGAGGGAATGTCTTGTGCTGCTTATGTTATCAACCGGATGCCACTCAGCCCTATCAACATGAAGACTCCTATTGAGCTGTTGCTGAAGGAGAAGCCGAGTGTTGGACACCTTCGGGTGTTCGGTTCAACTTGCTACGTGCATGTCCCGGATGCTTCACGGACAAAGCTGGATGCGAAGGCAAGGAAACTTGTTTTTGTTGGCTATGATGAGCGGAAGAAGGGATGGAAATGCATGGACCCTGTGACGAAGAAGTTCGTGGTGTCAAGAGACGTTGTCTTTGACGAGCTAACGTCATATGGAGGTGGCTCGGTGGAGCCTACCGGAAGTAGCAAGGTTGAGGAAGCACCGGTGGAGGCTGCTGAAGGCTTGGAAGAGGAGCTTGTTGTTTCACCAGCAGCTCCTGTTGCTTCGAACTCCGAGGCTGAGCCTTCTGGCTCAGGAAGCAGGGGGAGCACTGCTCAATGCTTGCCCCAGGTAGGAGTGGAGCCTGAAGAAGCAACGGAAGCCATGAGCAAGGAGCCGTGTCTTCGGAGATCGAAGAGGGTGGTTAAGCCACCGGCTCGATACTGTGATGGGAATGCAGTGAGCTTTGTCTCCTGCTTCTTTACAGGTCCTCTGGATGAGCGAGAGCCTGCAAACTTCAACGAGGCCACTGGAGTGAAGGAGTGGGATGATGCCATGAAGGAAGAGATTGATGCTCTGAAGAAGAATGAAACCTGGGACCTTGTGCCCAAGGTTGATGGCGTTACTCCGGTTACTTGCAAGTGGGTGTATAAGTTGAAGAAGAAGGCTGATGGGATCATTGATCGGTTCAAGGCTCGCCTGGTCGCTAGAGGATTCTCACAGCAGTATGGAGAAGACTATGAGGAGACATTCAGTCCAGTTGCGAAGATGACATCTGTAAGAGTGGTGATCGCCTTGGCTGCTAGCAAGGGATGGAGGTTGTGGCAACTCGATGTGAAGAATGCCTTTCTTTACGGAGAGATTGACAAGGACATCTTCATGGATCAGCCGCTTGGTTTCGTCTCTGAGAAGCATCCGGACTATGTCTGCAAACTCAGGAAGGCTCTCTATGGTTGAAGCAAGCTCCTCGAGCGTGGTATGGGAAGATTGCAGAGTACTTGCAATTCTGTGGATACCTGGCTTCTAACTCGGATTCAAGCTTGTTCGTCAAGAAGAAGGGAGAGCTAAGAGTCTTGGTCCTACTGTATGTGGATGATATGATCATCACAGGGAACTCGGAGGAGGAAGTAGCAAGGCTCAGGGCAGAGCTTGCTATACGCTTCGAGATGAAAGACCTAGGAGAGTTGCATCACTTTCTTGGTCTGGAAGTGGAGAGGAAGGAGTGCGGGGTTCTCATTAGCCAGAAAGGGTATGCTGATCGTATTGTGAAGCGGTTCGGCATGGGCGAAGGGAAGAAGTGCTCTACTCCACTGGAATCTGGGCTGAAGCTTCGACGAGATGAGGGAAGGGTGCTTAATGATCCCTTGGTGTTCAGGGCTCTTGTTGGGAGCTTGATCTATCTGACAATTACAAGGCCGGATATAGCTTATGCTGTTGGCCGAGTAAGTCGGTATATGGCTGAACCAAGGCAATCTCATCTAGTGGCGGCGAAGGGAATTCTGAAGTATGTCAAGGTGACTTCTGAGATGGGACTCCTCTATGGAAGGGATGCGGAGTTTGCGTTGCTCGGGTACACGGATGCTGACTATGGCGGTGATTCGGATGATCGAAGGTCTACTTCAGGTTATGTGTTCACTTGCGGTTCAGCTAGCATCTCTTGGTGTAGCAAGAAGCAGGACTCAGTGTCGGTTTCAACCACGGAGGCGGAGTATAAGGCTTCGGCCTTGGCTGCTCGGGAAGCCGTTTGGTTGAGGAGGCTTATAGAGGATGTTCATGAAGAAGTGCAAGGGCCTACTTTACTCCGGGGTGACAATGAGAGTGCTCTCAAGCTGGTTAACAATCCAGTGTGTCACGCCAGGACCAAGCATATAGAGATTGATCACCACTTCATCAGGGAGAAGGTGTTGGAGGGGTCTCTGCTGGTCGGGCATGTTCGGAGTGAAGATAATCTTGCTGACATCTTCACAAAGCCGCTGTCGAAGGGTACCTTTGAACACTTGCGCAGCTTGCTGGGCTTGGCCACCACTTCTCACTTCAAGGGGGAGTGTTGAAATTTGTGAAGTGGAAGTGGGTGACGGGACAGGCCGCGCGGCCTGTGCGGACAGCTTTGGCGGACTGGGCGGACTGGGCGGACTGAGGTTTGCGGCCTGGTGAGGAGTCTGGTGGAAGCCGGCTGTGTTCTGAGCGGGTTGTTGCATGGAGTCCGCGGTTTGGTGCGGCCTGGTATCTGCGGATAGAGAGGCTTGCGGACTGGTGCTTTGCTCAGTGGTCGCGGGTGCAAGTTTGCGCTGTTGGCGGGTTGGTTCAAGTTCGCGGGAAGCCTTGCGGACTGGTGTGTCCGCGGTTTGGGCTGTTGCGGACTGGGCCTTGAGCTTGGCTGAGGCCTTGTCGAGCTCAGGTGTTACAGCAGGTCTTGCTGTGGAGACCGGTTGGCGGACTGATGTTTGGAGTCCGGGAAGTAGCTGCTGTGTTGGACAAGTGCGAGGAGCTCGCGGACTGGTTGCGGTCTATGCTAGGGTGTTTGGCGGACGGGACTTTGTGTCTGCCATGCTCGTACTGGCCCTTGTTGGTTTTGGACTTGGTCACACTTGGTGTCAAGTTCATGGTGTCCGCCGTATCCGCGAAGTCTGCTGTGACCGGGCGGACTGTTGCTGTTTGCCTTTGGTCGTGGACTTGTGGCGGATTGAGGTGTGAGTCTTGCGGACTGCCTCGGGTTGGTGCGGACTGCCATTGAAGAGGGTGTTGTCCTGAAGCAGTTGGAGCTTTGCGGGCTGGTGCCTTGTCCGCTTAGCTTGGGCGGACTGGAGAGGGTTCGTCAAATGGTTGCCTTGCTCCTGGCGGTTTCCCTTGGTGACTGGCTAAGTCCTCGCGGACTGAGCGGACGGTCGTTTGTGTTCGCGCGGACTGGGGCGGTGTCGCTATCTCTTGGGCGGTGACCACACTCCTCACCTTGCCTATAAATAGGACCCCCCTGGCACATCTACAGTAACCTAAGTAACGTGAGTGAACAGTAAATTGGGTTGGGCGAGTGCTGCGGTCTGTGTTTTTCAGTCCGCGCGGATTGTTTCAGGCTGACGGTTTGCTGTGTGCAGGTCGCGCGGATAACTTCAAGGAGCCAGGAGTTTGGCTGTGACTTCGGTCAGTGCTTGGAAGTGTGCGGTCTCTGCGGACTCAGCAGGAGGTCGCTCTGCGGCTTGTCAGTTCTGTTTCAACTTTCCCAGCTTCAATAACCTGTCCGCCGGCTTCAGGCGGGTAGGGGAGTTCCTCAGTTCGGGTTCAGCAGGAGGCGAATAACGGTCTGTCCGCGCGGCCTCGCGGTCTCGGCGGACTCCGTGGTATTCGGCGGATTGCAGCATAGCTTGGGCGAGCTCAGCGGTCTCGGCGGTCTCGGCGACCTCGCGGTCTCGGCGGACTGGAGTGCTGTCCGCCCGGCTTGTTTTTTGGTTTCTTCTGTTTACAGCTGTAATACTAGCGAAATCATGTCTCGCTATATATGCCTCGGATTGTAAAGAAGTGAATGCATAATAAGATCTTCTTGTGCTTCCATTGTTTTGTTGGGTGCAACCTCTAGTCCTTGGGTTTCCGCAGGTTCAGCGTGCGAACTGGGTAGTTTCGAAGATATTAATTTGGTGTTTGGGCTATCTTGCTGACCACGTTGAGAAAATTTAACACTTAAGTTCCCCCATATTGCTCATTTCAAATTTTCCTTGCATAAGTTTTGCAAACTTTCTACAAAGATTACTTTCAGTAGACCCAAATATTATGTCATCTACATATATTTGGACTAGGATAATCTTGCCTTTAGATTCCCTAAGGAATAGAGTCTTGTCTATTTTCCCCCTTGAGAATTTGTTCTCAATGAGAAAACTAGACAGGGTTTCATACCAAGCCCTTGGGGCTTGTTTCAACCCATACAATGCTTTCCTAAGTCTATAAACATAATCAGATTTGAGAGGATCAACAAAACCTGAGGGCTGCTCTACATCGACTTCTTCCTTTAGATTTCCATTTAGGAAAGCTGACTTTACATCCATTTGAAATACCTTGAAACCTTGATATGTTGCATAAGCAAGGAACATCCTGATTGCTTCCAGTCTTGCTACTGGGGCAAAGGTTTGATCAAAATCAATACCTTCTTCCTGTCTATATCCTTTTGCAACAAGTCTTGCTTTATTCTTCACAATGACTCCATTCTCATCCAACTTGTTCCTAAAGATCCACTTTATTCCAATGATGTTGTGGTCTTTTGGTTTAGGAACTAGCTTCCAGACCTTGCATCTTTTGAACTGATTCAGCTCCTCTTGCATGGCATCAATCCAATGTGGGTCTAGAACTGCTTCTTCAAATTTCTTTGGTTCCACTTGTGATAGGGAACTGGAGTAAAGAACTGTGCTCAGATTTCTGCTTCTTGTTTGCACTCCTTGACTTGGATCACCTATTATCTGATTGGCTGGATGATCCTTTAAGTGTCTATTAGCTGGAGATAGTCTATCTTCAGGTTGTACACCTCCAGCCTCTTCATTTAGCTGCACCTCTTGGTCTTCTTCTGCATCTAGAGAGTCTTGTACTCTCCCTGGACAGCAGCCACCATTTTCCACTTGCTGAGTTGCAGTAGAACCTTCTGTAATGGTAAGCTTGTCCATTCTCTCTTTTATACCTGTAGAACTGCAAACACTACTTGGCAATTCACAGTTAATGATTCTTGTTTCATCAAGACTACATGTACAGACTCTTCTATAACTTGAGTAACCAAGTTGTAGACCCTATAAGCCTTATTATTGTTGTTGTACCCAACAAAGATCCCCTCTTGGGATTTGACAGCAAACTTAGTTAGATAAGACTTGCCATTGTTAAGTATATAGCACTTGCAACCAAAGATCTTGAAATAGGATAAAATTAGTTTTCTGCCCTTCACAATCTCATAGGGAATCTTCTGTGGCACTTGGTAATAGTAGCCCTATTGATCACATGACATGCAGTATTTACTGCCTCAGCCCAGAAGTATTCTGGGAGAGAAGTGTCACTCAACAGGGTTCTACCAGCCTCTATCAATGTTCTATTCTTCCTTTCAGCAATACCATTTTGCTGTGGTGTTCTTGGTGAGGAAAATTCCTGAAAAATCCCAAATTCTTCACATAGTCTTGTCATACTTTCAGACTGAAATTCAGTATCATGGTCACTTCTGATTTTGACCACTGTACTGTCCAACTCATTCTGAATTTGTTTAACAAAACTATATAAGATACTTGGGGTTTCAGATTTTTGTCTTAGGAAGAACACCCAGGAATATCTAGAATAGTCATCTACTACCACAAATGTGTAGACCTTCCTACCTATACTGTGAACTGGAATAGGACCAAATAGATCCATATGCAAGAGGTATAGACACCTCACTGAATCCTTGTTTTCAAGGCTATGAAAGGTGGATTTGGTCTGCTTGCCTTTTTGACAAGCTGAGCATATCCCATCCTTTATACACTTAACTTGAGGACCATTCCTCACTAACTCTTTGCTAAAGAGTTGGCCAATAGTCTTGTAGTTAAGATGGGTCAGCCTCTTGTGCCATTTAACACAATATGAGACTCTCTCATCAGCTACAAGACAAATAGGAGAACCATTGTTCTCACACACAAAGTTAAGACAATAAACATTCCTCTTCCTATATCCTGTCAAAATGATCTTTTGATCTCTTGACCTTTTGATATGACAACCATTCTTGACAAATGAGATGTCATATCCTAAATCACTCAGCTGACTTATGCTAATGATGTTATGTTTCAAACCCTTCACATAGGCCACTTGAGTGATAGTAATCTGGTTACTAGAAATATTACCAAAGCCTTTGATGATTCCTTTTTCTGAACCAGCAAAGGTAACTTTAGGGTCATCCTTGATAGGTGTGTAGTCCATCAGCAACCCCCTTGTTCCAGTCATGTACCTAGAACATCCACTGTCCAAGTACCATATTGGGGCATGGCAACTTGGACTCACCTGCAACACAGATTACTTAACCTTAGAACCCAAATAACTTTTGGGACCTTGGTGCAAGTTAGTCTTTACTTTAACAAATCTACATGTAGCTCTTCTAGCAGGCAGATTGCTACTCTCCTTGACACTAGAATTGTGCCAACAATCTAAGGCAAAGTGGCCTACCTTGCCACAACACCAGCACTCAAACCTGTTGTACCTTTGTTTAGGTACTACCCTGGCTGAATTATCTACAGCAGCCTTCTTGTTTTGTGCTGGGGATTTGCCTTTAGATTTAGACTTTGCAGTCCATGCAGTTTTCTTAAATCTCAATCCAGCTTTACCCTTTTGAGGTACAAACTCATCAATCAAGGGTAATATAGATTTAGGTTTAGAAAAACTAACTACTATATCTTTCTCTTTCTGAAGTCTAACCTCCAGATTTCTAATCTGATCATTCTTGAATGTGATTGTGCTCATTTGAATAACAGTTATGTTTTTCAATCTGGCAATCTCATTCAGTTTTTGATCTAACAACTTCTCTGAATCTACTGCAGCCAACTTAAGACTAGCAATCTCCTTTGCCTGAGTTTTGGCCAAGGTTTTGCTTTTCTTCAAGGCCTGCAACAAGTCCCTATATTCATCAATTAACTGATGAATATCTCCTTCAGATTCAGACCCACCCACATCACTTGATGCAGATGTATCTGACTCTGACTCAGTACTATAAATTGAACTAGAAGAATAACTTTGTACCTTACTTGGTCCAGGCTGATCCTGGTTCTTGTCTCCTTCAGATATAGCCATCATTCCCTTGCACTGATGGTCTTCATGCTCATAAATTGAGTTCATTAGCTGTATGAACTCATCTTCTTCCTCTTCAGCAAATAATCCAATATAGGCTTCAGCTTCTGATTCTGTTTCTGGAGATGACTGGTCTGTCAGACTCTTGTCATTCTTATCAACAAAGGACTTTTCCTTTTTGCTCTTAAACTGAGTCTTCTTTTTGTCAGCTGACTCCTTCCCCTTTTCAGGACAGTCAACCACTATATGTCCCTATCTATTGCAGCAATAGCACACAATCTTTGAAGATATAACTTTGCTTGGCTTGGACCTGCTTCTGTCATTCCTGGATGACTTTCTCTTCTGATAGTAGTCATCTTTTGGCTGAGAAGTGGAAGGCTTACACCTCCACTGCCTCTTCTTTAGAAATCTTTGAAAGTGCCTAGTAAAAGTAGCAAAGTCTTCATCACTTTCATTGCTATCAGAACTCTTGCTATCTAAATTATTTGTAACAGCCTCAGCAATTATTTTAGGTGGAGATGGATACTTGCTTCTATACTTCTTAGTGGCTTCAGTCTTGAAGGCCACAGACTTTTCCTTGTGCTCCACTCTAGTGTTCTTCTCTTCCTCCTTTCTAGACATTAACTGCATCTCATAAGATAGCAGTTTTCCAAACAAAGTTGGAGGAGGTATATCAGCAAGTTTGGCCACTTCCCTAATGGCACAAATCTTGGTGTCCCAGTCCTTAGTCAGGGATCTTAAGAACTTGTCATTCAGCTCATAGTTACTAAAGTCTCTTCCATAGGACATCAACTCATTAACTATCCTATAGAACTTCTTGTAACATTCTGTAATGCTATCAGACTTTTCTTGTCTGAAGCTTTCATATTCCTGATTTAAGATTGACTTCCTATCTTGTCTTACTTCCTCTGATCCCTCCATATAGACTACTAATGTGTCCCACATTTCTTTAGAGGTTTTACAATGAATTAAGTTCTGAAATGTTGAATCATCAATGGCACTAACAATTATATTATGGGCGCTCTTGTCCATAGTGGCCAGGATGATTTCATCTTTAGTCATTTCAGAAAAATCCTTGGGAGTTTTCTGATTTGCATCCAGAATGGATATCTTCATGGGCACATATGGGTCTTCTTTGACTGTAATATATATCCTTGGGTCAGAAGCTTCCATAAAGAGTCTGACCCTCTCTTTCCATATGTCAAATATCTCTTTTCTACATATTGGCAATTTCATTGACCCCATCTCTTTGTGATTCTCACTAGAACCCATTTTCTTGATTCTTTCTTGATTCTTAAATCTGCCTTAAGGATCTTACTCTGACTGTTAAGTCCTTTCGTGAGGAACCTCGCTTTGATACCACTTGAAAGAATTAGTGTCTAACCACCTAGAGGGGGGGTGAATAGGTGTAATTTTTCTTTTACTTTAAAGGCAGAAAATCTGTTCTGTAATTTAAGCAGCAATTGCAAATTTTACAGCTATCAGCACAGTAATCACAGAAATAATCATACACAGAGTGCACACAGTGTTTATAGTGGTTCCCCAAGGTCTGGGTACATCCACTTTCCCTCTTCGTCTATCTAGCAGTGTACTAGATTCGGCCTAACTTCTGCACTTCTCCTCAGATCGTCAGATCTTACAGCTCAGAACCTCAAACAGGTTCCTACAACTCAGAGTGTCCCCACTCCTACAACTCAAGCAAACTGCCCTACCTCAGCCTTCACCAAGGCCTACACTCAGAGAACACAATCTCCTATACCTCAGGCTCACAGCCCTACCACTCAGAGAAAATCTTCTCCTACACTCAGCCTTTATATAATAGGCTTACAACTCAGATCTAGTATAGATCCTACAGAAAATAATGTTTACAAAGTAATTAACCACAACCCAGATAGAGAGAGAAGGGTTGGCTGGCTTCTTGATGAGTTCTTGGAAGAACTTTGCAGAGATCAACCTCCCTTAGCTTTCTTCAAAGCTTCTTGAATCTGAACTCAGTAGGGTTGAATCTTCTATGAAGTTGATCTTCAATCAGCTTCTAACTTAAGATCCAGATTTTAATCTGAATCTTTCTTTGCAACCTGGTTCAGCAACTGCTCTTCTTAGATGGAGCTCTCTCTCTCTCCAACTTCTTCTAGATCTTCTGTCGAAAATCTTCTGTATAATTACTTCTCTCTTAGTTGTTGTTAGTTGGTTTTCATTGATCATCTCTTTTTGTTGAAGTAGAAAGCCTTTATATAGTCTTCCTCCATGGTAATCGGCTGATCCGGTTTCTAACAACCTTCTGACATCTTTGACAGTTGTAGTTGACCGGTTTGAAATGGCAGCTGTCAAGTCATCCAGTCACTTCTTGAAAATACTGTCTCTGTCTGAAAGTGTCAAGTCTGATCTTCATTATGTGTCGACACAAATAGACTAAGTGTCGACACAAGTGGACTAAGTGTCGACACATGCCTTGGTGGTGTCGACACAACTTCTTTTGTTGTTGTAACAGCTTCTCGACACTGCTTCTTCAGAATGTGTCGACACTGATTCTGTGAGTCGACACAAGCCTTCTGTTGCATGTGTCGACACTGATTATGTGTGTCGACACAAATACTTCTTCTTTAACACTTAGTTGAATTCTGTTATGTGTCGACACATCTCCTTTGTGTCAACACAACTTCTTTTGTTGTTGATACTTGCTGAGTGTCGACACATCTCCTTTGTGTCGACACAAGTACTTCTTTTACTTTAACTTTGTTGAAGCTTGCTGAGTGTCGACACAGCCTCCTAGTGTCGACACATTTGATGTCGACTAAGCTTCTCTGGGTGTCGACACTGCCTCTAAGTGTTGACACGATTTATATCGACTATTCTTCATAGTGTGTCGACACTGCTTGTATGTGTCGACACATATTTTCTGGTGTCGACTCTGCCTTTCCTGGTGTCGACACAATCTACTCCAAGTGTCGACACAGCTTTTCTCCAGTGTCGACACAAGCCTTCATAAGTGTCGACACTGCTTCTCTAGGTGTCGACACATGGACTTAGAAATTTTTCTGCATTTCCTGCAATTACTTAACCTGCACATATAAACTCAAAACACATCAAATACACCTTGATGCATATCATTGAGTATGGTGATGCTTCTTCAAATCTGGTACACATTTTCCAATATACCCAACAGTGTAAGAATACAGAAGTACTCGAGTAGATGTATGGAAGTACTCGAGTTGGTCAATGAGGTACTCGAGTGAGTGAAGTTGACTACTCGAGTATGTCAGTTTGCTACTCGAGTAGGTCAAGTCGACTACTCGAGTATAGCATTCTACTACTCGAGTAGGTCAAGACAAGTACTCGAGTGTGTCATTCTACTACTCGAGTAGGTCATATACTTACTCGAGTATGTTGTTACTTACTCGAGTCAAATACTTGAACTTTTGGAAAAATCCAACTTTTGACTAACCTCTGAGCCTTGAGCCTTCTTGAAAGTCCAGCCTCTTCTAGTCTTCCTTGTTGAGCATCCCAAGTTTTGTTTTGAAGAACGAGAACTTGGTCTCGTCCAGCGGCTTTGTGAAAATATCTGCAATTTGCCTATCTGTAAGGACATATTGAAGGTCTATGTCCCCATGATCTGCATGCTCCCGGATAAAATGATACCTTAACTCTATATGCTTTGTCCGGCTGTGTGATACTGGGTTGTTGGCTATTGCTATTGTGCTGGAGGAGTCGCAAAATAGTGGAATCTTTGCAAACTTCATGTTGTAGTCTTCGAATTGATTCTTTATCCAAAGTAACTGTGGACAGCAACTGCCTGCAGAGATGTACTCTGACTCGGCCGTTGAGATTGCCACACAGTTTTGCTTCTTGCTACTCCCGGAGATAAGCCTTCTTCCAAAGAATTGGCAAGTCCCTGAAGTGCTTTTCCTATCGTCTTTGCTACCTGCAAAATCTGCATCTGAAAAACTTATCAGTTCGTTATCATTACTTCTTGAGTACCATAAGCCAAGATTTGGTGTACCTTTAAGGTATCTCAAAATTTACTTCGCAGCAGCGTAGTGAGATTCCTTAGAGTTCACCTGAAATCTAGCACAGACATATGTTGAGAACATTATGTCAGGTCTACTTGCAGTAAGGTAGAGCAAGGATCCAATAATGCTTCTGTACTTGGTTTCATCAAAAAGTTTCCCTTTTTCATCCTTGTCCAGAGACATTGTTGAACCCATTGGAGTCCTCATCGAGGTTGCGTTCTTCATTTCGAATTTCTTAATCAGCTCTTTGGTAAACTTAGTCTGCGAGATGAAAATTCCATCTTCTGACTATTTTACCTGAAGCCCTAAGAAATACATCAGCTCGCCCATACTGCTCATTTGAAACTTCTCTTGTATAAGTTTTGAAAACTTCTTGCATAGGTTTTCATCAGTAGAGCCAAAAATAATGTCGTCGACATAGATTTGCACTAGCAAAATCTTGCCCTTAATTTCCCTAAGAAATAATGTCTTGTCTATCTTTCCCCTTGTGAACTTGTTCTCAAGTAGAAAGCTAGACAGCATCTCATACCAAGCTCGAGGAGCTTGTTTCATACCATATAATGCTTTATGCAGTAAATAAACGTAATCAGGAAAGTTAGGATCAACGAAACCTGGAGGTTGTTCCACATACACCTCTTCCTTTATGTCACCATTAAGGAAGGCATACTTCACGTCCATCTGATAGACCGTGAAGCCTTTGAGTGCAGCATATGCTAGGAATAACCTTATAGCCTCCAGTCTTACCACTGGAGCGTGCGTCTGGTCGAAGTCGATTCCTTCTTCTTGACGATAGCCTTTGGCGACAAGTCTGGCCTTGTTCTTTACTATCGTTCCATCCTCGTCCATCTTGTTCCTGTAGACCCATTTTGTCCCAATGATGTTCTTACCTTTGGGTCTTGAAACAAGCTTCCATACTTTGTAGTGCTTGAACTGGTTCAGTTCTTCCTCCATTGCCATTATCCACGATGCATCTGAGTTTGCTTCCTCAAACTTCTTTGGTTCAACCTGCGAGAGAAAACTTAAATATAAATTCTCATTAGTTGTACCTCTGCAAGTTCTGACACCATCTCGGGGATCTCCTATGATCTGGTCCATGGGATGATCCTTCAAATGTCTGAGCTCTAAAGTTCTTGCATCTGGATTGTCTTCTATCACTGGAGTGACTTCTTCATCTTGGATGATTTATTCATCTTGATCATCAGCCTCTCCAATAGGGGTTGCAGTGGTGATCTTAATGAACTTTTCGCCTTTGTCTTCGGACGGTTCATCCAAGCTAATTTCTTTCAGCTTTGCACCTGCATCTTCAATAAGCACACTAGAAGAGTTGCTTTGCAGCAAACTCGTCTCATCAAATACAACATGTATCGATTCTTCTACCACCAGGGTTTTTCTATTAAAGATCTTATATGCCTTACTATGGCTACTATAACCTACAAAAATACCTTCAAAACTCTTTTCGCTAAACTTAGTAGTGTGATACTTGCCATTGTTTAGCACGAAGGATTTACAGGCAAAAATTATAAAATATGAGACTGTTGGTTTCCTGCCTTTCAGAAGTTCGTAAGGTGTCTTATCGTGGTTTTTGTTTATGAGGGCTCGATTTTGCACGTGGCATGCAGTGTTAACGGCTTCAGCCCAAAAATATTCCGGAAGTGAAGCATCACTCAACATGGTCCTGCAGGCCTCTATGAGCGTTCTATTCCTTCTCTCGGCCACTCTGTTTTGTTGAGGAGTGCGAGGAGAGGAAGACTCATGAAAGATACTTAAGCTTTCACAAAATTCTGTCATGGCCCCAAACTTGAACTCTGTTCCATTGTCACTTCTAATTTTGACGATGGAACAGTTGTACTCATTCTGGACTTGCCTGACAAAATTAGTAAAGATGTCGAAGATATCTGACTTGTGTTTCAGAAAGAACACCCACGCAAAATGCGAGTAATCATCAACAATTACCAACGTATAATCCTTACCTCCCAAACTTCTAATTTGATGTGGACCAAACAAGTCCATGTGCAGTAGATGAAGACATCTATTAGAATCTTTGCCAATAATGCTTTTAAAGGTAGCCCTTGTTTGCTTGCCTTTTACACATGCATGGCAAGGTCTATCTTTGACGTACTTGACATTTGGGGCATCACGGACTAAGTTCATTTAAAATAATTTGTTTATAGTTTTGGAATTAATATGTGCTAATCTCTTGTGTCATTGGTCACCAAGAGATGCACTATCTTTTGTTAAAAGGCACACTGGTGTCGAAGAATCTATACAAATAAAATTCAAACAGAAAATGTTTCCGCTTCGAGTGCCGGATAGAATAGTTTTCATATTGTCAACAGATTTTATCAAGAACTTGCCAGCGTGAAACTCAACTATGTATCCTTTATCGCAGAGTTGGCTTATACTTATAAGGTTATGTTCCAAACCTTCAACGTAAGCCACATCTGAGAAGGATACATTACCGTTAGTAATCATAGCATAGCCTCTAGTAATTCCACGGTCTCAACTTCCAAAGATGACCTTCGGTCCGTTCACAACTAGAGTAAAGTTCTGAATAAGGCTTCTTGTCCCGGTCAAATGCCGAGAGCACCCATTGTCCAAATACCAGATTGGCGTTTTGTTGGCCTTTGGACATTCCTGCAATCACAATCAGTTAGCCTTAGGAACCCAAATACGTTTGGGTCCTTAGTCTCGGGTTAGAACACTCCCCCTATGAATATTAGCATTAGGAGTGGTCTTCCTCATATTGCCAACATGTGGGGTTGCAGCATTTCTAGGATTAAACCAACAATCAATGGCAAAGTGACCAATTCTGCCACAACACCAATAGTCAAATCTGTTGTATCTTCACCTTAAGTTCTCCTGCTTGACCTTTTGGAATTGTGGTCTAGCAGGGGCAGCATTCTTGGAGGAAGATGCCTCATGATGATGGCAATCACATGGCTTCTTCTCCTTCACAGGCTTTTCTACAACAGGCTTTGTCTTTGGTGCCTTCTTGAAGTTATGCCCATGATTAAAAGGGTCATAGCTCTGAAGAATAACTTCTTTATAAGGTGCCTTAAAGACACTTTCGCCAAAGTTTCTGGGTCGAGTCCATCCTTGATAATGGGACTTTGGCTCTACATAGGTAGGCCTAGCAAAGTGCCCGTAGGATGAGTCAAAATCAAACTCATTTGAAGCAAATATAACCTTCTTGAATGTGGTCTGATCATGAGGGGCTTTCCCTTTCTCTTTGGCTAAGGCCTTTTTGACGGCCTTATTCTTCCATTGAGCCTTATTTCTCCTAGAGGATTTACTAGGAGCTTCTTCATGGCCTAATCCAGCACCCTTGGCCTTGGCTGAGAATTCAGCAACGAATGGAAGAACAGTATTGGGTTTCAAGAAACTTTCAACTAATTTCTTTTCAGCTGCAAGTTGGGCTTCCAATTCCTTGATGATTTTCTCTTTAAGGTCAAGGTGCTCAAGAGCCTTGTTATATTCTTCAATAGCATTATTGAAGTTTTCTTCGAGTGAGTCAGTCTTTGCGACTTTCTCTCTAAAGATGCTCTCTTCAGCTTTGAGAGATTTTATCTCCTTAGCCTGAGTTTTCACGACTCGGCGACATTTGTCGTAAGCTATGATTAACTCCTTATATTGGGTCATGAGTTCTGACTCATCGTCAGAAGAGCTATCCTCACAATCATGTTCAGAAACTTCAGAATCAGAGAGAGGAGTGTGAGAGTTTACCTTCCCAGTGAACTGGGGCTCTTGTTCATCATCAGTCTGAGCCATGAGTCCAAAATAGGCTTCTTCTTCTTCACTCGACTCAGATGAGTCAGAGTCACTAAGAGTCTTGTCATGTTTGGCCATCAAGCTCTTCTCTATCCTCTTCTTGCTATACGAGGCCTTCTTTTCCTCTCTTCTACCACCCTCCTTCTTCTTGTGAGGGCAGTCAGCGATGAGGTGTCCTGGCTTATTACAACAGTAGCAAATAATGTCAGTCGAAATATATTTGTTCTGTTTAGTATTATACCTATCATGGTTGCTTGAGCCTTTTCTTTGCCGATAACCATCGCGTCGTGATCTTCTATAAGAGGCATCCTTGCTTTTCCATTGCTTCTTCTTGTTCAAGAATTTCTTGAACTTCCGAGAGAGTAGTGAGAACTCTCCTTCTGATAGTTCGGAGCCTGTGGTGATTGGCTCTGAGGTTTCTTCTTCGCTAACTTCTGGTGCTGGAGTAGGAGGAATAGCCTTGGACTTCTTAGAGGTGTCTGCCTTTAAAGCGACAGACTTCTCTTTGAATGCAGACCTATTTTTCTCTTCTTTAGCCTTCCTGGTGTTGAGTTGGAGCTCATAGGACATCAGCTTCCCGAAGAGATTCTGAGGATCTGTCTCGGCCAGTTTTCCAAACTCCCTGATAACACAGACCTTGTTATCTCATTCCTTAGTCAGGGATCTCAAGAACTTATCATTTAGCTCTCCATTAGTGAAGACTCTGTCGTATACCCTTAGCCCATTCACTGTCTTGAAGTTCTCAAACGTGTCAGCAATGGTTTCTTTGTTTCCTTGTCGGAAAGCCTCATACTTCTGATTAAGTAGGGATCTTCTATCATCCCTCACTTCTTCGGTACCTTCCATCAAGGTAACTAATGACTGTCACATCTCCTTTGCAGACTGGCAGTGAATCAGATTTTGCAGCATTGAATCATCGACTGCACTTGCTATGCTATTTTTCGCCTTTTTGTCCAATGAGACAAGTGCAATCTCATCCTTGTCTAGATCCATAAGTTTCTTGGGGACTTTCTTAGTAGGATCTATAGTGGAGACGGTCATGGGAATATAAGGACCTTCTTCAACTATCATGAAGATCCTTGGATCCACAGCTTCCATGAAGAACTTGATTCTTTCTTTCCACATAGGGAAATTATTTTTGTTGCACAAAGGAAGCTTCGCAAAATCTTTAGCCTTGTCCATTTGGTAGATCTCAAATGACAACTATTTAAGGATCTGATCAAGGTGTTAACTTTTTAACGATGAACCTCCCTCTGATACCAATTGAAAGATAATAGTTGCCAACCAAAATCACCTAGAGGGGGGTGAATAGGTGAGTTGTGCGTCTTTTTGCGGAATAAAAAAATCTCAACCAAAGCACAGAACTATCTACCAAACAAGCAAACACAAACGAGGCAAGATTTATAGTGGTTCCCCAACCTTGGGTACATCCACTTTCCCTCACCGATCTAACAATATACTAGACTCGGCTACTCCATTATCTCGGATTGGAAAACAATCCTACCCACGGAACAAGGTTCCTACAAACTAGATCCACAAACAGATCTACACTCGGAAGACAAAACTTCCTACAATCTCGGAGTTGAACACTCCTACACTCGGAGAAATCTTCTCCTACAATAATGAAATACAGTAGTACAGAAATACAAACAGTAAATATCTGGTTCAGATCTGCAACAGAAATTAGAAAATCCTTCTTCTAGGCGTGCGGCTTTATCAGAATATTGAAGAAGAATTTCGGCAAGATCAGATCTGGAACTTCTCGACTATACACGATCGAAAGAGTAGATGAATCGTTGAGCGGAGATCTCGATCTGTAGAGTCTTCTTAATCTGAATTTAGCAATGGCAGCGGCGGCGAGTTTCTGGTTCTTACAGAGAGAGAGGAGACAGAGTTCTTTTGGAAAGAGACTGCTGCAAAACTTAGAATAATTTTTTTCTTGAAAACTTAGGGTTTGTCAGTTTGACAAGACCTTTTATAGGAGACAAGAAGATTATACTTAAATGACTCATAAAGAGAAAGACACATGGACCAATCACGTCAGAGTTTAAGAATAAGACCGTTAGGTCTGGACTTAAGAAATTTCTGAAAATAGTCAAAGTAAGTTACTCGAGTCAAGCAGAACTACTCGAATATATGCAGCACTACTCGAGTAGGTAGAAGGGACTACTCGAGTACATGAGAAAAAGTACTCGGGAGATAAAGAAATCATTACTCGAGTACATGGAGTCAACTACTCGAGTAAATAAGAATGAGAGGGACTCAGTTACTCGAGTAACAAAAATGACTTGCTCGAGTACTTAAGTACTTACACGAGAGGTGGAGTATATTACTCGAGTTCAAGAAGTACTACTCAAGTATATAAAAATTAACTACTCGAGTATATCAGAAACTTACACGAGACAAACACTTGGAAAAATTCAGGAGCAGGAAAAATTGAACTACTCGAGTATGTAACATGGACTACTCGAGAGAGAATGATCTACTCGAGTATATAACATGAACTACTCGAGTAAATCACTTAGCGAAATTTTCTGGAATAGAATTCTGGATTACACGAGTAAAAGCATTTGACTACTCGAGTAGTAGATGAACTACTCGAGTATATGAGTTGGACTACTCGAGTAACTAGAAACTATACGAGAGCCAGAATACCATTAACTCGAGATAGAAGATAGAACTACTCGAGTATATATAATACTACTAGAGTATTTCACTTAGACAAATTTGAGAAGAGAGAATCTGGAAACTCGAGAGATAAGAGGAAATTACTCGAGTATATAAGATGAATTACTCGTGAGCCATAATTGGAAGATTCGAGTACATCTTAACTACTCGAGTAAGTGAATTACTACTCGAGTATAAACTCAGTAACTTACTCGAGTAAATGAGAAGGTACTCGAGTACTTTACTTAGGAAAAAAAATTTCTGACAGATTTTCTTCTTCTAAGGGAAATCAGCATCAAGTCTTTTCTCATGGTCCTAGAGCTTGAATATGAAGTGTACCCCAATAGAGAGGCTACACATGAGTCAAAACTTTGGAATACACAATGAGGGATTATATTGTATGGTCCTGTGTTTGGTGACCCACTGTATGCTGCCATTTGTCTACACTTCCCATTGGAATCCTGCAAACACATAACTCAAACCAAGCATCAAATACAACTTAATTCATCTTAGTTCAAGGGTGACTTCATCAAATCTTGGTTAGTGTGGATACAATACCCAACAATTCTGATGCTCCCCTAATAGCTGTTAGTATAAGAAAACTCCACCATGTAGAGATGATCTTCCCATCTCTTTCCAAAATCTAGGGCGAACATTCGGAGTATGTCCTCCATCGTTCTGTTGGTTCGTTCAGTTTAGCCATCTGTTTGGGGATGAAAGGTCATACTGAAAGTCAGCTGGTGAACTAGCCTCCAATCCTTTGACGTGAATCGCCCATCTCGATCACTCATGATGCTCCGAGGAACACCGTGAAGCCGTCCAATCTGCTCCACGTACAACTTTGCCAAACTTTCTACCGAATCATTTCGTTTGTTCGGGAAGAAGAGTGCCACTTTTGTTAGCCAATTAACAATCACCCAGATGGAATTGTTTCAGTGCTGAGATCTCGGCAACCCGTGCACGAAATCCATAGAAATATCGTCAAATTTCCACTCTGGAATCGGCAACGACTTCAAATAACCGCCTGGTTTCTGGTATTCTGCCTTCACCCTAGCACAGGTTTGGCATTTGGCCACATAAAGAGCAATATCTGTCTTTAGCCCTGGCCAGCAAAATAGCGTTTTCATATCGCTGAACATCTTCGTGCATCCTGGGTGGATTGAGTACTTTGTATAATGCGCTTCATACAGCAATTCTTTACCTCAATTTACCCACATTTGGGACGCACAAACGGCCTTGTTTCTGCAAAAGATCATCATTCCAAGAGAACTTTCCTTCTGGCCCAGCTTTTGCATAGCGTAGGAGATCTTCAGCCACCTCCGTTGCCCGTCGAACTCGGTATGCAAGGGCACATTGCACCTCCGTCCAGTTCAAACATGCATTGGCAGTGGCATTCTTATCAACACAAGAAATCTTTAATGCTTACAGCTCCTAGATGAGACGTTCATCATGCCTCGGCAACCAAGCTGCTCTTGCCGGAGTCCGCCGACTCAAGGCATCTCGACAACTTTCCCCTTCCTTGGAGTATAATGAATCTCAAAAGTGTAGTCCCCGAGGAACTCCAACCACCTTCGTTGTCGCATCTTCAAGTCTTTCTGTTCTAAGATGTACTTCAGGCTCGAGTATTGTAGACCTAACCCTCACTTTCAGAATATCTCAGTAAGAAAATTGCAAGTGGCAAACAAAACTGTCAGTAAACAAGGGAGTAGCCAGATTACTAACCCCAAACCTGAATAGCTATCAAAAGAAAACACTGCAAACTAACTAGAGATTTAGAATAAAGGGTTAACTTATAAAGTTAAAAGGTAAAGAAATTTGCACCAAGTGAGAACGGAGTTATACTCTGGAACCAATCTGCGAGGAAAGGCAGAAATAGTACAAGATTAATCCATAGGGAAAAAACGGGGAAAGGCTCAATAAACACGTGAATCATTAACACCGTAATGCAACCAGATCTGAGTCGGGACCAAACCGGTCAAACACGAACTAACAGACCCAAACATCTCAAAAATGGGACTGCGGTGGTGGTCATCTTATCCAACGCAACCCAATACCCCAAAAACGAGAGCCAAACATACACGGGTGTAATGATTCATGAAACTAAGCCAATCAAACCAGCCCCATATCCAAACACCCATAAACCAAAACTCAACAAATTCAGCAGAAAACCGATGAGTCTAGCTTGGCAAGACTAAGCCTTAGTGATACCCGTCAAATCGGTGAAAGGTCATAAATCTAAGGGAAAAGCGTCAAGTACACTCGACGCCACGTCGAGTGCAATCGACGTACTAGACCCCATAATATAGCACACTCAACGCTTAAACACAAAAACAAGAACAGATGATGGTATTGAGTGAGTTCACCTCACTCAACGCTTAAACACAGCGCATCGGCGATGAGTGAGTTTAGCTCAGTCAACGTTGTCGACACTTTTACTTAACTTGCCGAATAAAGTGATGACGTTGAGGGAGTTAAGCTCACTCAATGCTGTCAACACTTTTACACTTAGACTCCAAGATTTCCTGATGGTGTTGAGTGTATACAACACACTCAATGTCACGTTGAATGTATGCAACACACTCAATGCCTCCTGACTTAGCATCAAAATCTGATGGCATTGAGTGTATGCAGCATACTCAATGTCGTGTTGAGTGCTCTAAATGCACTCAATACTTTTACACTTAGCTTTACAAACCTCACAGCATGGCGTTGCGTGTATTTATCACACTCAATGACGCATTGAGTGCACTCAATGCACTCAATGCTTTTGGACTAAGGCTATAAACTGGATTGAGATCTAAGGCTACACTCAATGCCTTTAGGGAAGCTTCTACCCTCCTTTTTATTTTTGTGCATATTTTATTTTTGTCTATTACTCGTTCTGCATACTTAGAAAATGCGGTTTTGGGAATATCTTCTTCCCGGATCCTCAATTGGTAATAACCAGATTTCAAGTCCAACTTCGAGTAGATGGACAATCCCACTAGCTGATCAAATAGCTCATCAATCCGCGGAATCAGATATTATTCTTCTTGGTCAGCTTATTTAATTCGCGATAATCAAGACATAACCGCAAGCCACCGTATTTTTTCTTCACAAAAAAAACACAGGGGCGCTCCACGGAGACATGCTTGGGCGTATATAACCCTGCTCCATCAATTCTTATAATTGGACTTTCAACTCCGCTATTTCTTTAGGCGCGACGCGATATGGCGAGCAGGTCACAGGTTTCGCACCTGGCACCAACTCGATCATGAAGTCAATCTCACACTGGGGTGGTAGCCCAGGGAGATCCTTGGGAAACACATCTGTACAGTCCGACACAATCGGAACATCACGCACACTGCCTTTGGCTCAACATCCTGACTCAGAGCGAAGTAGCACTCTGCACCCTTCCGAACAGCCTTCAAGACTTGGAGTGCAGACAACAACATCAATCAAGGCATGCTACTCCGCAAGCCAATCCATACCAAATATCACGTCGAATTCTGATATTGGCAATACAGATGCAGTCAAACTGAAATCTCGACTTCCTATTTGGACCGCCACATCGCAAGCTTGATCCGCAAGCATCCAACAGCCATTTGGCAACACCATTCTGACGCTATCTGTCTTCACACGACTAGGTATCCCAAGCCGCGCTATAAACTCGCTGGACAGAAAAGAATACGCAGCATCTGTATCAAACAGTGCTTGCGTCAGCATGTCCTGAATCATAGCAAAGCCTATGGTGCACGTAACACACACAAGCAACATACACAAGATGCAAACAAAAGCAAGCAATACGATTATCGCGCACGCGTAACACTAGGATTGCGCCTGGGACGCAGAGGACTCCACCACTACTTTTCCCGAATCCAAAGAAGATGCTCTGATTTCCTGCTCAACGAGACATCGACGAATCCTGATAAGGTTGGGCACAAGTGTCCCCATGGCATAAAACATCAACAATCTAGTCATGTTCACAGCTATCGTACAAACATGTTGATTCCACACATCCATGTATGGTAGTGATATAACATAAACGCCATCATAGAACTATCATCCAAAACGACTTACTATACATATAACACATGCATAATCCACCATTATTTATGCTCCGAGCCAACGCGGCAATCTCGGGCTTTATGTCCTGATTTACCACACGAGTAGCACTTGTATTGCTTCTTTGGCTGCTAAACACCATCCCAACATTCACGAGCGAGGTGTCCTACCTAACCACAAGCATAACAAGTACGCTTCTTGAGACTTTGCCTCTTACGGTGAGCAGACTTCCCAACCCTTGGAGTGCGCACTTTACTGGTCGCAGGCATCTGCTGGGCTCTCATCAAGTCCATTTCCAACAGTCTAGCTGCCTCCACCAGTGGTTGGAATCCCAAGAACTTAGGACCCATCAATAAGAAACGGAGTTCCTGACGTAGCCCATCATAAAACCGATTGATCTTCATCCCCTCGGTTTCAAACAAAAACTCGGGTTGTTGTCTCATTGCAACAAAAGCATTAAAATAGTCCTCAACTGTGTCCTCTTCTTGGCTCAAACACACGTTCACCGAAGAAGCTGAGGCACTTCCCCTTGCCGCCTGCTCAAGTTCACTACCCGGCATATGACGCATTACCGGATCAGAGGGTTGAACTTGTCCCTCATGGTAAGCCTTGAGCGTTACAAAAACCACATCGGCAATCAGTCGAGTCGTTTCTATCAATGGAGGAGATGTTGGTACCCCAGTTGATGTCATGCTTCCCATCGAGTGTTGGGGTTCCTGCTGCCATGTCATCGCACTCATCGCCTACATTCGAAAAATTACACAAGTAAGCAACAAGATAGGAACGCGCAGGTTCCTCAAACACAAAAATTTGCATTCTTATCATGGACATTCAGGAGTTCAAATGTGTTACCGTGGGTTGCACAAACATGTGCTCGACACCCCACAAAAGAAGTCGACCACGACTTCGAGAGGGAAAGACCAAGATAGCTGATACCAAAAATGTAACAACTCCATCCATTCATATCATATATACTAGAAGGTCCGGCCGGGGCCCCACAGCATATACCACAAAACAGATGATGAAGCTACGGAGTGATATCAGAGCAGCGCAGTGCATCTAACACATTGCATTCTAGCATAAGCCTACAACACTACACTTGAACTCCACTCTTGATTGTCCAACATATAAAAACTCCATATTTTATATATCATAGGAATGTCTTACAAAACACATAAAGAGTTGGCCTTATGGCCTTAAAGGGCTTACAAACAGTGGCCCAAACATTGGCACGCAGACCGTCCACATCAAAAGTAAACATAACATTTACATCCACAATGACCTTCGAGGGCTAGCAGCGGCAGCAGCAAAACCAATAGGGACTTCAGCCCTTATGCGTCCCGCTCGGTTCTCCAGCACCTGCACAGGGACATTCCACCCAAGGGTGGCAAATAGAGGCAACGGTCAGTATTCAGCTGACCAAATTATAACGACCCTACCCCTTTTCTCGGGGCAGCGGTAATCTTCCCTGCAGGCATAGCATATCACAAACATGGCAATATATCTCATATAATGTGCTTTCACGCACACATACCATCACAACCATCAGCCACTCGGCCCAACGGTCCGTGCACTCAGGGCACATTCTTGGTGTACTGGCAAATCAGTTGCCCACCACCGTATCAGGGTCACAGCCCAACGACAACTCACTTGAGCATTTACTCCATGGCGTGCAACCGGAGTTTTATAGTCTTAGTGAACCGGGATGGCCCGTAGCCCCCCATTTTATCACGACACATAGGCCTAAGACTCTTGCTATGCGCTCCAACAGACCGCACCTTCTGTTCTCACGTCGGACGGACATAATGCAGGTTGGATCCTCCACCCCTCGTTGCTCAAATCGCCTTGCCATCACCGAGTACGGCGTACTCCCGGCTAAAATAAAGGTGCGGGTAGGTCTCACCGATCCTGTTCTGGCATTTAAGCCTGGGCATAATTCTTACACCCATTCTCTCACAACATTAGCGGGTCTTTTCTGGGCACACCAGTACTTTCTGCTACTCTCTTCGCAGGTGGACACCGCAAATATCACAAATGTCAGGGGTCTTTCCTAGCTACCATGTCAGTACTTCCTGTTACTCTTTTCACAGGTGGACTCCCCATGAACATTAAGCATTACAAAGGGTATTTCCTGGAATTCCAAACCAGTACTTCCTGCTACTTCCTTTCACAGGTCAAACCTAGTAGCACAAGCAGCACAAGCATTATACGGGTATTTTCCTGAACTACCACTCCAGTACTTCCTGCTACTTCCTTTCATAGGTCCAATCCGTCGACTCCTAAACTACGTGTTTAGCACGGAGTCCTCTCTGGTTCGTATGCAACATCACCAATCCAGACCAACCTGTCCAGATGGGCTTTACACAGCATGCATATTCCGTACTCCATTTCCGGATATATATGCCAACAAAGGGGATTCCATGAATCAACCCAAAGACTCCCAAAATCAGCCACCTTTTGGTGGGGGAATCACATACATATGTCAAAAAGGAAGCCTTCACATGGCTAGGAAGAAAGGTCATTACCCTTGAAGACCGTTTTGGTGCCATGAACGCCTAGCTGGCTCGAAAGAACCGCAAAAGCTTTGCCTCCGCAACGCCGGCCTCGTATTTCTCATCGGAATTCCGCAGCACCACCGGTGACCAGCCCCTCTTCTTCCTCCTCCCTCTTCCTCTCCCTTTCTCTCTCTAAAAGTGTATAAAGAGGAAAGCCACTAACAAATGAATTATGTTGGGTACATTGGATTAAATGTACCTGATTTGAAGATGCCTCACCCTACTCAATGATATACATCAAAATGTATTTGATGTGTTTTGAGTTTAGTTGTGCAGGTTAAGTATTTGCAGGGAAAGCTGAAAAGTTTCTAAGTCCATGTGTCGACACCCAGGAGAAAAGTGTCGACACTTAAGAAGACTTGTGTCGACACCCAGGCAAGCAGTGTCGACACTTGGAGTAATTGTGTCGACACCAGGGATGCAGAGTCGACACCAGACAGAAAGTGTCGACACTTACAGTTTGTGTCGACACTCAATGAAGAAATGTTCAGTGAAGTAGTGTCGATACTTAGCAGCAGTGTCGACACCCAGAGGAACTTTGTCTACATCAGAAAGTGTCGACACTTGGAGGCTGTGTCGACACTCAGCAGATTATAACAGAGTCTAAGTATAAGTGTCGACATAATGAAGAATGTGTCGACACACAGCAGAAGACTCAGCACATGAAGAAAGTGTCGACATAATGAAGAATGTGTCGACAAACAGCAGAAGACTCAATACATGAAGAATGTGTCGACACAAGGAGCTGTGTCGACACTCAGCAAAGTTCAACAAATTCTAAGTACAAGTGTCGACACAAAGGAGATGTGTCGACACTCAGCCAAAGTATCAACACAAGAAGAATGTGTCGACACAAGGAGCTGTGTCGACACCCAGCAAGTATCAACACAGAAGGCATGTGTCGACACCAAGAAGATGTGTTGACACTGAACAAGTTCAACACAAGAAGATGTGTCGATACAAATGAGTTGTGTCGACACTTACAAGAATTCAACTAAGTACTTAAGAACAAGGACTTGTGTCGACACATAATATCAGTGTCGACACATATTGAAGATGCAGTGTCGAGAAGTAAATTCTACAACACAAGGAGTTGTGTCGACACCTTGAAGGCTAGTGTCGACACTTAGTCTATAAGTGTCGACACTTAAAGACGGACTGTCTCGACACTTTCAGATAGTTATAGATATTTCAAGAAGTGACTGGATGACATGACAGCTGCCATTCCAGCCGGTCTACTGCAACTATCAGAGTTATCAGAAAGCTGTTAGGAACCGGATCAGCCGGTCACCATGAAGAAGGCCTATATAAAGGCTTATTCTGTCAACAGAAGAAGTTGATTAACACAAATCAGAAGATTGAAAAAGAGAAGAAGATTTAGCTATTCGTTGAAGAATCATTTTCAAGTGAAGGTCTAAGTAGTTGGAGAGAGAGAGCTCCTTCCAAGAAGACAGTCGTTGGAACCAGGCTGTAAAGAAGGTTTCAGATCAAGATCTGATTCTTAAGTTGCAGTGATTGAAGATCAGCTGCAGAGAGTATCAACCCTATTGTGTTCTACATTCAAGAAGCTTTGAAGAAAGCCAAGTGAGGTTGATCTCAGCAGAGTTCATTCAAGAACTCATCAAGAACCTATCAACTCTTCTCTCTTATTCAGAGTTGTAGGTATATACTTTGTATTCTAAATTTCTTGTAGGATCCTTAGTGATCTGAGTTGTTAGCCTGTAATTATAAAGGCTGAGTGGTAGGGCCTGTGTGCCTGAGTGTAGGAGATTCACATCTCTGAGTGTAGGCCTTGTGGCTGAGTGTAGGCCTTGTTGAAGGCTGAGTGTAGGTCTTTGTGAAGACTGAGTTGTAGGGCCTTGGGGCCTGAGATGTAGGAACCTGGTTAGGGTTCTGAGTGTAAGATCTGTGGATCTGAGAAATAGTGGAGAAGTTTGGCCGAATCTAGTACACTACTAGATAGGCGAAGGGGGAAAGTGGATGTACCCAAACCTTGGGGAACCACTATAAATCTGTGTGTTCACTGTGTGCATGCTTTATTCTGTGATTGCTGATTGATTGCTGTGAAGAAGTAATTGTAAATCTGTGATATTATCTACAATCTGCCTAAATGTTTAAAAAAAAGATTTAGTCACCTATTCACCCCCCCCCCCCCCCCCCCCCTCTAGGTGATTAGGTACAATTTCTTTCAAGTGGTATCAGAGTCAGGTTACTCAAAAAGGACATAACTGTCTGAGTAGATCATGATGGCAGATTCAGATTCAATCAAGTACAGAATCAAGAAAATCAAGAAAATGGGTTCAACAGAGAATCATAAGGAACTTGGATCCATGAAGTTGCCAATTTGCAGAAAAGAGATCTTTGGCATCTGGAAAGAAAGGGTAAGACTGTTTATGGAAGCCTCAGACCCTAGAATATATATCACAGTTAAAGAAGGGCCATATATGCCTATGAAGGTATCTGTGTTGGATGCAAATCAGAGAACCCCTAAAGACTTTTCTGAAATTACAAAGGATGAGATTATTCTAGCTACAATGGACAAAAGAGCTCAGAATATCATTGTAAGTGTCATAGATGATGCTACATTTCAGAACTTGATACACTGTAAGACATCAAAGGAGATGTGGGATACTCTAATAGTGTATATGGAGGGTTCAGAAGAAGTTAGATAGGATAGAAAGTCTTTGTTAAACCAAGAATATGAGAGCTTCAGACAAGGCAGGTCTGATAGCATAATAGAATGCTATAAGAAATTCTATAGGATAGTTAATGAGTTAATGTCCTATGGAAGAGATTTCAGCAATTATGAGCTGAATGATAAGTTCTTAAGGTCCCTAACAAAGGATTGGGACACCAAGATCTGTGTCATAAGGGAAATGGCCAAGTTAGCAGATATTCCTCCTCCGACTTTGTTTGGAAAACTGTTATCCTATGAATTGCAGTTGATGGTAAGGAAAGAAGAGGAGAAGACTACCAGAATTGAGAATAAAGAAAGAACAGTGGCATTCAAGACAGAAGCCACCAGGAAATACAAAAGTAAGTCTCCATCTCCACCTCCAAAGGTTGCTGAGACTGAGTCAGATGAATCAAAAAGCATGAATTCTGAAGACAGTGAGAGTGATGAGGACTTTGCAGCTTTCACAAGACACTTTCAGAAGTTCCTAAAGAAGAAACAGTGGAGGACTAAGCCATCCACTTCACAGGGAAAAGATGACTATTATCAGAACAAGAAGTAATCAAAGAAAGACAGGAGGAAGCCCAAGTCAAGCAAAGCAACTTTATCAAAAATTGTATGTTATTGCTGTAACAGACAAGGACATGTTATTGCTGACTGTCCAGAGAAAAGGAAAGAGTCAACAGATAAGAAAAAAAACTCAATTCAAGGGCAAGAAGGAAAGGTCTTTTGTTGCTAAGAAGGACAAAGGCCTGTCAGATATGACTTCTTCAGCAACTGAGTCAGAAGGTGAAGCTTACATAGGACTGTTTGCTGAAGAAGAGGAAGAGGAGTTCATCCAGCTAATGAACTCTATATATGAGCAAGAGGACAATCAGTGCCAAGGCCTGATGGCATTGTCAGAAGGTGACAAAATCCAGGATCAGCCTGGACCTAGTCAGGTACAAAATTGTTCTTTAAGTTCAATTTCTAGTGCTAGTTCAGATTCAATTACATCAGCATCAAGTGATGCCAGTGGATCTGAATCTGAAGGGGATGTTCATCAGTTGATTGATGAATATAGAGTTCTGTTGCAAGCCATTAAGAAAAGCAAATCCTTGGCCAAGAGTCAGGCTAAGGAGATTGCAAGTCTCAAAGTGGCTGCAATAGATTTTGATAAGTTGATTGATCAAAAACTAAATGAAATAGCCAGGCTGAAGAACATAACTATTATTCAGATGGGGACTATAACATTTAAGAATGATCAAATCAGAAATCTAGAGATTAGTCTTCAGAAGGAGAGAGATATTGTTGCAATGTTTTCTAAACCAAAGTCTATTCTACCTTTGATTGATGAATTTGTACATCAAAAGGGTAAAACTGGATTAGGGTTTACAAAACCTGCTAGGACTGTTCAGTCCAAGTCTAAGGGCAAAGCCCCAGTACTCAACAAGCCTGCTGTAGATAGAACAGCTAGGGTTGTACCTAAGCAAAGGTACAATAGATTTGAGTGCTGGTGCTGTGGCAAGGTAGGCCACTTTGCCATAGACTGTTGGCACAATTCTAGTGCCAAGATGAGTAGCAAACTGCCTGTTGGAAGATCTGCAGGTAGCTTTTTTAAGAGGCAAACTAACCAGCACCAAGGACCCAAGAATGCTTTAGGTTCGAAGGTCAACTAATCTGTTTTGCAGGTAAGTCCAAGTGGTCATGCCCCAATATGGTACTTGGACAATAGATGTTCCAGGCACATGACTGGAACTAGGGGATTGCTAAAGGACTTCACACCAATCAAGGATGGTCCTAAAGTCACCTTTGGTGGTTCTGAAAAAGGAATCATCAAAGGTTTTGGTAACATTTCTAGCAACCTTATAACTATTACTCAAGTGGCTTATGTTAAAGGTTTGAAACACAACCTCATTAGTATAAGTCAGCTGAGTGATGTAGGATATGACATCTCATTTGTCAAAAAATGGTTGTCATATCAGGAGGTCAAATGATCAAGAGATCATTCTGACAGGTTATAGAAAGAGAAATGTCTATTGTCTAGACATTATGTGTGAGAATAATGGTTCTCCAGTGTGTCTTGTAGCTGATGAGAAAGTCTCTCATTGTGTCAAATGGCACAAGAGGCTAGCCCATCTCAACTACAAGACAATTGGCCAACTCTATAGCAAAGAGTTAGTGAGGAATGGTCCTCAGGTTAAGTGTATTAAAGATGGGATATGTTCAGCTTGTCAAAAGGGCAAGCAGACTAGGTCCACCTTTAATAGCATTGAAAACAAAGATGCTGTGAGGTGTTTATACCTCTTGCATATGGATCTCTTTGGTCCTATGCTAGTTCACAGCCTAGGTAGGAAGGTCTATGTAACACCCCCTATCCGTCGCATAGCATATAGCAGTAGGTCCGGCCGGGGCCCGACGCCATATACCACAGACAGACCGGGTGGTTACTTATGGAAACCATCCAACCAATCTCAACGTCCTACACAGAGCATTCTAGCGGAAGCAATTTATTAAAGTTGCAAAACAAGAACCCAGCACAAGCATGAATGTCCACTAGCAAGATAATAGGAATGTTATTACAAAATACTCAAAAGTCGGCCTTAAGGCCTTACAAAATGTTTCACTTGTCTTTTACATGATTTCCAAACCTCGGCACGCAGGCCGGCCATACATGAACAAAACATAAAACATTTCCATTCGGGCCTTCGAGGGCCAGCTTCGCAAAAAGGGCTTTAGCCCGCTATTGACCGCTTGGTCCAGCTGCACCTGCAAGCAAACAAACCACCGCACGGTGGCAAACAAAGCAACGGTCAGCAATGCTGACCAAATTATAACGATCCCGCCCCCAACTCGGGGCGGCGATGCTCTTTCCCTGCATTTCATTAAGCGAGCAATATAACCATATAAACATAGCCATTTCATCACAGACGTTGGCTCGTACGGCCACACGTCCCGTGCACTCAGGGCACATTCTCGGTGAACCGGTCGATGTTACGTCAAATAAAGCCATGAACATTCCGGACTCACCACCGCCTCTTGGACGGCAATTCCTATGAGCAATTTGTCTTCATGGTATTGGTCACGTCAAATTAAGCCATGGACCACCGAAGACCCCCATTTATGCCAACGGCGAGTCCCATGTAACCTTAGGTCGCTCTAACCGGACGACATAAAGCGGGTACGGCTCCATCTAACCCGTGCTCACATCGCAACGACAATTTAAGCCATATGCGCGGGTCAAACTTTCACCGAGTCCCATTCTACCGCAAGTCACATAACCTCGTTATGTTCAAGTTGGCTTCCAAGCCACCAAGTTGGCAAGACCTCGTGTCCGCCCAGTTTTCCGGGTGCACCTTTGGGTTAGTCCCCAAGGCTCCCTGCTGCAATCTACCGCGTAGAAAACCCGAAAACACCAAATAGCACGGAGTCTTCTCCGGCCTTATGCAATGCAACATCACCGATCCGAACTACATGTCCGGGTAGGCTTCAACCAAAATGCCTATGTCCGTTCTCGCATACGGACGCTAAACAACGGGGACTTTACATATCTACCCGAAGGAACGCCTCCAACTCTTCGCAAACTCGCGAGAGGGGGGCTTCCTATGCTAAGAAAGAGAGCTATCATGCTCAAAAGTGAGGATCGTTACCCTTGCGTTCCTCTTCGGCGCCATCGAAATGTAATCGGATAGAAATCACCGCGCTTGCGTTGCCTCCGTGGATCCGGAGTCGGCTTGCGATTCGGAGCTCCGAAGCTCCTCCAATGGCGGATCTAGCTCCTCTTCCTCTAGCCTTGGCTCTTCTTTCTCCAAGGGTTTGGAGAGAGATCAAGTGATGAAAAGTGGATTTTTCTTAAGTCAAACCCGTGTATATCCTCCCAGGAACCATCCCCAGCCGTCGGATCTCAACCTAAGAAAACGAGCGGCTTTGATTCGGGGCTGAAATGCCCAATCTGGGCCGCACACGGCTTGGCACACGCCCGTGTCCAGGGCCGTGTGCCGCATTCGCCGTCAAAATCGAATCTTCTGAACACGCACACGGGCATCGAACACGCCCGTGTTCTAGCTGACACGCCCGTGTTCCAGCTGACACGGCCGTGTAGCCGGCCGTGTACCCATGATTTTTCCCCCGTTTCCAACCCGAGCACTGCACGGGTTCTAGGACACGCCCGTGTCCTTGCCCGTGTCACATTGACACGCCTGGGCCCCAGGCCGTGTACACGGGACATTTCGTCGAGGGGAGAACGACGACTCGCTGACACGGCCTTGGACACGCCCGTGTCCGAGGCCGTGTGCCTTGTCTCGACGATCGTCGAGTGAATCTCGACGATTTCACCTCGACGATAGTCGACACGGGTCGACACGTCCTGCGACACGCCCGTGTCGCAGGCCGTGTGCCCATTCTCGACGAATCGTCGAGAATAACTCGACGATTTCACGGCTAAGTGTCGACACGGGTCGACACGCCCTGCGACACGCCCGTGTCGCAGGCCGTGTGCCCATTCTCGACGAATCGTCGAGAATAACTCGACGACTTCGCGGCTAAGTGTCGACACACGCTTGACACGCCCTGGGACACGCCCGTGTCCCAGGCCGTGTGCCTTCAGCCAGAAACCAAAACTGGCCCAAAACGTCCCCCTTTTCTCCTTTGAGTTTCGGGGCGTTACAACTCTACCCCTCTTAAAAGAATTTCGCCCACGAAATTACATAAAGGGAAAAACATGTACAAAACAAAATTTGTACCTGAGCGGAACAACTCCGGATATTCGTCAAGCATCGCCTGCTCTCGCTCCCAGGAGAGCTCCTCACGACCGCAATTGTCCCACCGGACTTTGACCATCCTGATCTCTTTATTGCGTAGCCGCTTGACCTCCGAGTCTTCAATCCGCACGGGCTTGACCTTTGTCGTTAGCCCACTATCCACCGGCACTTGATCGACCGCGATCACTTGCGTAGGCTCTTGCACCGCCTTCCTAAGCACCGAAATGTGGAATACATCGTGTAAACCACTAAGCTCCACAGAAAGCCTCAACCTATAGGCCGCTTCTCCTACTCGCTCCAGAACCTCGAACGGTCCAAGGTACCTCGGGCTTAGCTTTTTTTCAATCGTCGCACCCGCGAGACACCCTTGAACGGCTTGATCTTTAGGTACACATAATCGCCCACAGCGAACTCCACGTTCCTGTGCTTGGCATTATAGTACTTTGCTTGCCGGTCCTGAGCGATGAGTAACCTCTCCCGAATGGTTCTCACCAAAGAAGTAGCACCCTCTACTTCCGATCGCTTATACAACTTTGACTCACCCGTTTCTAACCAAGACAACGGCGTGCGACATCTTCTACCATATAGGGCCTCGAAAGGCGCCATCTGAATACTTGCTTGGTAGCTGTTGTTGTATGCGAACTCCACCAAATAAAGGTGGTCCTCCCATTGCTTTCCGAAGTCCAAGACACACATGCGAAGCATGTCTTCCATCGTTCTATTGACCCTCTCGGTCTGCCCATCCGTTTGTGGATGGAAGGCTGTGCTAAACTTCAGCTTTGTTCCCAACATTTGCTGCACCAGCCTCCAATCATTGGACGTGAACCGCCCATCACGGTCACTCACGATGCTGCGGGGCACACCATGAAGCCGCACTATGTTATCCACATAAAGCTTTGCCAGCTTCTCCACCGGATCATCCTTCCTATGCGGAATAAAATGCGACACCTTCGTTAATCGATCCACGACCACCCAAATGGCGTCGTTCCCCTTTTGCGACCTTGGCAAACCATGCACAAAGTCCATAGAGATGTCGTCAAATTTCCACTCCGGAATAGGCAAGGACTTAAGAAATCCTCCCGGCTTTTGGCACTCCGCCTTTACCAAGGCGCAGGTTTGGCACTTCGCTACGTATAGCGCCACATCCTTTTTCAAACCCGGCCACCAAAATAGCTTCTTCACATCGCGGTACATCTTCGTGCTCCCTGGGTGAATCGAGTACTTGGTATGGTGTGCCTCGTACAACAACTCCACCCGTAAATTGCCCACGCTTGGGACGCACAGACGACCGTCTTTCCACAGCAACCCGTCCTCCACGACGAATTGGGAATTTGACCCATCCAGAGCCTCTATCATGAACTGCTTCATATGAGCATCCATATCCAAAGCCTGCCGAATCCGATCAGCCAGGTCATATTGGACTTCAGTCCAATTCAGCACTGCTTCAGCACTAGATTGTCTATCTACACAAACAATCTCCAACGCCTCCAGCTCCTGCACCAACCGCTCATCATGCACTGATAGCCAATTAGCTTGAGCTGGGGCTCGACGACTCAACGCGTCCGCAACTGCATTCCCTTTGCCAGGCACGTAGTGGATCTTGAAAGTATAGTCCCCCAGGAACTCCATCCACCTACGCTGCCGCATATTCAGATCTTTCTGATCAATCAAATACTTTAGGCTCTTGTGATCGGTGTAGATATCAATCTTCACACCGTACAAATAGTGTCTCCACAGCTTCAAGGCAAAAATCACGGCCGCCAACTCCAAGTCGTGGACCGGATAATTCCTCTCGTGCACTTTTAGCTGTCTCGAGCCATAAGCTATCACGCTTCCGTGCTGCAGTAGCACACAACCCAAACCGCTGCCTGAAGCATCGCTATATATCTCATAGCCTTCGGTTCCAACCGGCGAACTCAGCACAGGCGCCGTGGTCAACCGACACTTCAATTCCTCAAAAGCTCGCGCGCACTCCGGCGTCCAAACGAACTTATGCTCCTTCCTCGTCAAAGTAGTGAGAGGTAGCGCTATCCGCGAGAAGTTCTCTACGAAGCGCCTATAATAACCGGCAAGCCCCAAAAAGCTCCGGACTTCTGCTACCGTAGCAAGCTCAGGCCACTCTCGTATCGCAACAATCTTCGCCGGATCCACCGCAATACCCCCTCCACTCACTATATGCCCGAGGAACGCTACTGAGGATAGCCAAAACTCGCACTTCGAGAACTTGGCATACAACTGGTTTCTCCTGAGTGTCTCCAACACCAAATGGAGATGCTTGAAGTGATCCTCCTCACTTTGCGAGTACACCAAAATATCGTCGATGAAGACGATCACGAAACGGTCCAAGTACTCCCTGAACGTCCTGTTCATAAAATCCATGAATACTGACGGCGCATTAGTCAGCCCAAACGGCATGACCGTAAACTCGTAGCGCCCGTGTCCTGTACTGAACGTCATCTTAGGGATATCACTCTCCCTTATCTATTTAGAGTACGCCGTTGACCCTACCAACTGATCACAAAGATTATCGATCCTTGGGATTGGGTACTTGCACTTTTCCGTCTACTTGTTGACTTCCCGATAATTAATACGCAACCACAACCTTCCATCCTTCTTCTTAATAAAGAGGGTTGGTGCGCTCCAAAGCGAAGGACTTGGACGCGCATACCCTTGCTCCAACAACTCTTGCAGTTGCGCTTTCAGCTCCGCCATTACCTTAGGCGTTAGCCGATACGGAGATCGTGACACAGGCTTTGCACCTGGCACTAGCTCGCTCTTAAAATCTATCTCCCGCTGAGGCGGGGCGCCAGAAAGATCTGCGGGGAACAGATCAGGGTATTCCGATACCACTGAAATACGATCCAACGCGGGCTTCGGCTTTGCAACCTCCACTAGTGTACAGAACAGCTCTACACTAGCACAAACCGCCTTCACCACCTGAAGAGCGGCCATCATCGCCTTGCTCGACCTCTTCGAGCTCATAAAGGTCGTCTCACGACTTGCTCCCAAGTTGACTTCCTTGCTATCGCAGTCTATGTAGGCTTGCTGCTCCGAGAGTCAGTACATGCCAAATATAACGTCAAACCCCACCAACGGAAGTAACGACGCTTGCAGATCGTACTCCTAATTCCCAAACCACAAACTAAGAGCAATGAATTCTACCCTCGCCGAAAGAGCACCATTGGACTATAACACATCCAATTTATCTCTTTCCATCGAAGGAGGTACTCCAAGGCACAATAAAATTCCTAATAAAGGAACGCGAAGCTCCCTAAACGAACGGTGCTCTCGCAGATAAAGAAAGTCATAACAAGGCTTAACACTAGTAGTTCTAAGCTAATATGCATAACAAGTGTTTAAAGCAAAACTATCTTTAAACCATACCTGTCGCCACGACGACGGGCTTTCTCCAGGGCTTTAGGCACTCACGAGCATAATGCCCCGGCTCCCCACAGTTGTAACATGAGCCCGGGGTCTGACCCGTAGTCGACCCAGAAGTACCAGAAGGAGCTGGACCCGAAGTCCTATGCTTCTTATACCATTTTTGATATCCAGACTTTGAGGTGTTCGGCACTTTGAATGCCGTTTCCTTTGCACTGACATCCCTGACTGCTCCTGACATAGGTTCTTACCCTTCCGAGCACCATTCCAACAGTCTCGGGCAAAGTGCCCTTTCTTTCCACACGTATAACAAGTGTAAGAAGCTTTACTAGTCGATTTCATAGCCCCTTTCTCCAGCATTCTGCCGGATGCAGCTCTTATGGGGTTTGTATAGTTCGATACCATGGTCGCTGGCATCGGGAGGGTCTTCCTCAACTCTGCCTCCAATGATCTAGCTGATTCCACCAAGGCTCGGAACCCCAATAACTTTGGTCCTAGCAGTAGGACTCGTAACTCGGCGCGTAGGCCATTATAGAATCTATCGACTGTAGCTTGCTCATTATCCGACTCAAAGCATGGGTAGCGACTTATCATAAGAAAAGCTTGCAAATATTCCTCAACCGTGTGCGCTCCCTGCACTAAGTTCATAACCAGCTGCTGCCCCAATGGTCTACCAAAGGTCATCTGCTGCATCGCGCCCACCGGCGTTGAAGCCACAGCAGGGGCGCAGGGTTGTACATTTCCTCCTAGCTGTGCACCCGTCACAGCGAACACCGCTTCTACAATCCTTCTAACGGTTTCATACGAAGGAGGAGGCTCAAACACCTCACCGGGTGCACTATGCTCCTCAGAAACCGGACATTCAGGCTGTCCAACACCGCTTCCGGTCACCTATAGTGGTACAAAACACCGTTAAGCGACCAAATAACATTGCAAACAGCAATTATAGGAACACGCAGGTTCCTCAAACACGAGTATTTTCATTCCTAAGTGGACATTCATGGGTTCTCTTTACTGTTATAACGATGGCGCACGCAATGTGCTCACCACCCCTTAAAAAGAATTCGCCCACGAATTCAGTTCAAGCCCGACCAAAACCAGTAGTCTGATACCAAATTGTAACACCCCCTATCCGTCGCATAGCATATAGCAGTAGGTCCGGCCGGGGCCCGACGCCATATACCACAGACAGACCGGGTGGTTACTTATGGAAACCATCCAACCAATCTCAACGTCCTACACAGAGCATTCTAGCGGAAGCAATTTATTAAAGTTGCAAAACAAGAACCCAGCACAAGCATGAATGTCCACTAGCAAGATAATAGGAATGTTATTACAAAATACTCAAAAGTCGGCCTTAAGGCCTTACAAAATGTTTCACTTGTCTTTTACATGATTTCCAAACCTCGGCACGCAGGCCGGCCATACATGAACAAAACATAAAACATTTCCATTCGGGCCTTCGAGGGCCAGCTTCGCAAAAAGGGCTTTAGCCCGCTATTGACCGCTTGGTCCAGCTGCACCTGCAAGCAAACAAACCACCGCACGGTGGCAAACAAAGCAACGGTCAGCAATGCTGACCAAATTATAACGATCCCGCCCCCAACTCGGGGCGGCGATGCTCTTTCCCTGCATTTCATTAAGCGAGCAATATAACCATATAAACATAGCCATTTCATCACAGACGTTGGCTCGTACGGCCACACGTCCCGTGCACTCAGGGCACATTCTCGGTGAACCGGTCGATGTTACGTCAAATAAAGCCATGAACATTCCGGACTCACCACCGCCTCTTGGACGGCAATTCCTATGAGCAATTTGTCTTCATGGTATTGGTCACGTCAAATTAAGCCATGGACCACCGAAGACCCCCATTTATGCCAACGGCGAGTCCCATGTAACCTTAGGTCGCTCTAACCGGACGACATAAAGCGGGTACGGCTCCATCTAACCCGTGCTCACATCGCAACGACAATTTAAGCCATATGCGCGGGTCAAACTTTCACCGAGTCCCATTCTACCGCAAGTCACATAACCTCGTTATGTTCAAGTTGGCTTCCAAGCCACCAAGTTGGCAAGACCTCGTGTCCGCCCAGTTTTCCGGGTGCACCTTTGGGTTAGTCCCCAAGGCTCCCTGCTGCAATCTACCGCGTAGAAAACCGAAAACACCAAATAGCACGGAGTCTTCTCCGGCCTTATGCAATGCAACATCACCGATCCGAACTACATGTCCGGGTAGGCTTCAACCAAAATGCCTATGTCCGTTCTCGCATACGGACGCTAAACAACGGGGACTTTACATATCTACCCGAAGGAACGCCTCCAACTCTTCGCAAACTCGCGAGAGGGGGGCTTCCTATGCTAAGAAAGAGAGCTATCATGCTCAAAAGTGAGGATCGTTACCCTTGCGTTCCTCTTCGGCGCCATCGAAATGTAATCGGATAGAAATCACCGCGCTTGCGTTGCCTCCGTGGATCCGGAGTCGGCTTGCGATTCGGAGCTCCGAAGCTCCTCCAATGGCGGATCTAGCTCCTCTTCCTCTAGCCTTGGCTCTTCTTTCTCCAAGGGTTTGGAGAGAGATCAAGTGATGAAAAGTGGATTTTTCTTAAGTCAAACCCGTGTATATCCTCCCAGGAACCATCCCCAGCCGTCGGATCTCAACCTAAGAAAACGAGCGGCTTTGATTCGGGGCTGAAATGCCCAATCTGGGCCGCACACGGCTTGGCACACGACCGTGTCCAGGGCCGTGTGCCGCATTCGCCGTCAAAATCGAATCTTCTGAACACGCACACGGGCATCGAACACGCCCGTGTTCTAGCTGACACGCCCGTGTTCCAGCTGACACGGCCGTGTAGCCGGCCGTGTACCCATGATTTTTCCCCCGTTTCCAACCCGAGCACTGCACGGGTTCTAGGACACGCCCGTGTCCTTGCCCGTGTCACATTGACACGCCTGGGCCCCCAGGCCGTGTACACGGGACATTTCGTCGAGGGGAGAATGACGACTCGCTGACACGGCCTTGGACACGCCCGTGTCCGAGGCCGTGTGCCTTGTCTCGACGATCGTCGAGTGAATCTCGACGATTTCACCTCGACGATAGTCGACACGGGTCGACACGCCCTGCGACACGCCCGTGTCGCAGGCCGTGTGCCCATTCTCGACGAATCGTCGAGAATAACTCGACGATTTCACGGCTAAGTGTCGACACGGGTCGACACGCCCTGCGACACGCCCGTGTCGCAGGCCGTGTGCCCATTCTCGACGAATCGTCGAGAATAACTCGACGACTTCGCGGCTAAGTGTCGACACACGCTTGACACGCCCTGGGACACGCCCGTGTCCCAGGCCGTGTGCCTTCAGCCAGAAACCAAAACTGGCCCAAAACGTCCCCCTTTTCTCCTTTGAGTTTCGGGGCGTTACAGTCTACACATTTGTGGTTGTAGATGACTACTCAAGGTTTTCCTGGGTGTTCTTCCTTAAACAGAAATCTGAAACACCTAGTATCTTCTATAGTTTTGTCAAACAAATTCAGAATGAGTTAGACAGTACAGTGGTCAAAGTAAGAAGTGACCATGGTACTGAATTCCAGTCTGATAGTATGACAAAGCTATGTGAAGAGTTTGGGATATTTCAGGAATTTTCTTCACCAAGAACACCTCAGCAAAATGGCATTGCTGAGAGGAAAAATAGAACCTTGATTGAGGCTGGTAGAACCCTATTAAGTGATACATCTCTCCCAGAATATTTCTGGGCTGAGGCAGTTAACACTGCATGCCTTGTAATTAATAGGGCTACCATTACAAAGAGCCACAATAAGACCCCCTATGAGATTGTGAAAGGCAGAAAACCAAATCTATCCTATTTCAGGATCTTTGGTTGTAAATGCTATATACTTAACAATGGTAAGTCTTACTTAACCAAGTTTGCTGTCAAATCCAAGAGGGGATCTTTGTTGGGTACAGCAACAATAGTAAGGCTTATAGGGTCTATAACTTGTCTACTCAAGTTGTAGAAGAGTCAGTACATATAGTATTTGATGAAGCTAGACTTATTAATAATGAGTTGTCTAGAAGTATTTGCAGCTCCACAGGTGTGACTAAGAAGATGGACAAGCTCACTATTGAAGAAGGATCTACTGCAAGTCAATATATAGATGATAGTGGTTATTGTCCAGGGGGAGTACTACATGCACCTGATGCAGAAGAAGACCAAGGAGTGCAGCAAGTTGAAGAAGCTGAAGGAGTTCAACCTAAAGCCAGGCTGCCTCCAGCTAGTAGACATCTAAGAGATCATCCAGCAAATCAAATTATTGGTGATCTAAGTCAAGGGGTACAAACAAGGAGCAGAAATCTGAGTGCAGTGCACTACTCCAGTTTTCTATCCCAAGTAGAGCCAAAGAAGTTTGAAGAAGCCAACCTAGACCCTCATTGGATTGAGGCAATGCAAGAGGAGCTGAATCAGTTCAAGAGATGCAAAGTCTGGGAGCTTGTTCCTAAACCAAAAGACCACAACATAATTGGAACCAAGTGGATCTTTAGGAACAAGATGGATGAACATGGAGTGATTATCAAGAACAAAGCAAGACTGGTTGCTAAGGGATATAGGCAGGAAGAAGGTATTGACTTTGATCAGACCTTTGCTCCAGTAGCCAGACTGGAGACCATAAGGATGTTCCTGGCCTATGCAACCTATCAAGGATTTAAAGTATACCAAATGGATGTTAAGTCAGCCTTTTTGAATGGTAATCTAAAAGAAGAAGTCTATGTGGAACAGCCATCAGGTTTTGTTGACTCAACTCAACCTAATTATGTCTATAGACTTAGGAAGGCTTTGTATGGTTTAAAACAAGCCCCTAGGGCTTGGTATGAAACCCTGTCTAGTTTCCTCATTGAGAATAAATTCACAAGGGGGAAAATAGACAAGACTCTATTTCTTAGGGAATCCAGAGGCAAGATCATACTAGTCCAAATATATGTAGATGACATCATAATTGGGTCTACTGAAATTAGTCTTTGCAAAAAGTTTGCAAAACTAATGCAAGGACAATTTGAGATGAGCAGTATGGGGGAACTTAAGTTCTTCTTGGGTCTCCAAGTTAGACAGACTGAGAATGGTTTATCCATATGCCAGTCTAAGTTCACCCTAGAATTAATAAGGAAGTATGGTATGGAATCATCCAGTACCATGAAAACTCCTATGGGGTCAAGTATGTCTCTTAGCAAAGATGATGCAGGGAAACCTGTAGATGAGACTTTGTATAGAGGGATAGTTGGCTCCCTTCTATATTTGACTGCAAGTAGACCAAATATCATGTATGCTACATGTGTCTGTGCTAGGTACCAAGCTTGCCCTAAAGAAGCTCATTTGACAGCAGTCAAAAGAATACTGAGATATCTTAAGGGCACTCCTTATCTAGGCCTTTGGTACCCTAGGAATGGAGACTTTGAATTGACAGGTTATTCAGATGCAGATTTTGTAGGCTACAAGGAAGATAGGAAAAGTACAATCGGTACCTGTCAATTCCTAGGTGGAAGACTGATATCATGGAGTAGCAAGAAGCAAACAAGTGTGGCTATCTCCACAGCAGAATCAGAGTATGTGGCTGCAGGAAGTTACTGTGCTCAACTTCTATGGATACAACATCAGCTTGAAGATTATGGTATTCAAGTAAGTAGAACACCACTATTTTGTGATTCTACAAGTGCTATATCTATTGCAAACAATCCTGTTTCCCATAGTAGGACTAAACACATTGAAATAAAATATCATTTTCTAAGGGAACATGTGGGAAAAGAAGATATTTCACTAGAATATGTTAATACAGATAATCAACTAGCTGACATGTATACTAAGCCTTTAGAAGAAACCAAATTCAATAGGTTTAAAATTGAATTAGGTATGATAAACTTAGAATAAGTTTACAGAAATGGCTAAGTAAAATAGTATCGACACACAGAGTTGTCTGTGTCGAGACAGAGAATTGGTGTCGACACTTCAGGGTAAAGGTGTCGACACATCTAGGAAGTTGGTGTCGACACTTCAGAAAATTAGGGTCGACACATACAGGATAGGTGTCGACACATCCAAGGTGGTGTCGACACTTAGACTTTATGGAGAATTAGTGAAGTAAAGTCTCGACTAAGTGTCGAGCTAAGTGGTGTCGACACATAAACAAGTGTCGACACATATATTCTGTCGACTATACTTGTGTCGACACATAGATGTCGAGACATTATAAGTCTGTGTCGACACTTATCAACAGTGTCGACACAATTTGAGTATTTTGATGCGCTCTTTCATCTTCAATCTTAGAAAGGTATAAATAGGATTTCGCCATTGTCTGTCGACACGCTCACCAAAGTTTCGAGACCAAACTTGTGTGTCGACGCCTCTCTTCTCTAGATTCAACTTTCTTCAAACCCTAATCGCGCCTAAGCTTGAAGAGAACGTAAATGAAGGATATGAACTGGTGAGGCACGCATTTGATGAGGCAGAAACAAAGATCAAGGATGTGGTAACCCTAGTTGCAAACTCAGGGTTAGATTTTCTTGTTTCAGAGCCGACCAAGATATGGAAGAAAGAAGTTCTGGAATTTCTAAATGGAGCAACCCTAGACGCATCTGGACTCAATATAAAGTCAAAGGTTCATGGGGCTAAGGTGAAAGTTTCTCCTAAAAGTCTGAGGAAGGTATTACAGTTACCAAGGACTAAGGAAGAAGAGAATGTTTCTGCTTCTAAAACTAGGGAAGCATTAACTTGGTGTGGTTTGGATTCCAACATGAAAATTGGATCTGTGTTCAACAGAAAAGGCATGAACAGCTAAGGCAAATTTCTCTCAGAAATTGTTGGCAAGGTGATCTTGAGCAAGCCTGGAGGGCATGACAAAGTTTCAGCTCATATGTTCAGCCTCATGACAAGGATTATATTCACACTACAAACTGATTGGTCTATATTAGTGTTTGAGAAGATTAAGGAGAACTTGAAGAAACCCAATTTGGGTAGGATTCTAAGTCTATACCTAGTTGGCAGTATACCAGAGGTAATGACCCAAGCTGCAGGATCCAAAATTAACCACATGAGAAGAATGGATTTGAGGATCTTCTCTAGGTGGGATAGGGTCTTAACCAAGGAAATGCCTACTCCTGAGAAGGAAACACCCCAGAAAAGAAAGAAGAAATCAGCCCCTGTGGTTCAAGAATCATCAAGCAGTTCTGAGGAACAAGTTGTCTTTACTCCTGATGAGGAAGCAGAAGGAAATGTTGGACAATCTCCAGCAAGACAAGATGATGCAGAGAGGCAGGAGGAGCTACCACAAGCTAGCCCACTTCACCAGGATTCCATCCAGGGGGAGCCTCTACTAGTGGAAGAGCCAACTCCTCTAGAAAGTGAACAAGCTACCCACACAATACTTGAGGTACTCACTGAAATTAATAACTTAGCTTTCCCTATAGAGGATAATGTTTTGTCTGATTCATTAAATAATGTTAATCAGCAACCTCAGATTGATAGTCAACCCCCAGATGTTGTCATGGAGGACACATCTGTTGCTGATCAAGTAGTTTCTGATCAAGTTGTTGATGAGACAAGAGAATCTCCACCCCATCCTCAACAAGAATTTACTTTGGAAGAACTATTCCCTGATCTACTCCAAACAGACTTTGAGAAGGAAAGTGCTGCTGCAGAGGGGGAGAAAGTTAGTATTGAGGGGGAGCAAGTGGAAAATATAGCAGAAACTGCAGGCAAAGAGTCTGAGAAGCCCAAGGATGCTGAGCAAGTACAAAGGACTGAGAAGGAGTTACCTCCAAGTCCTAAGGAGAGAGTGACTATTGATAGCACATCTGCTTCTGAAGATGAAGAGGCTACAAGAGCTAAAAAGAGAAAATTTCAAGTATTTAAAAGAAGAAGCCAAAATTATAAGAAAGCTCTGTAAACTATAGCACCACAGCCTACAACACAGCCAGCACCATCTACAGATTTTAGTTCTCTAATGGTTGCATTACAGATAAAGCTTGATGAGCAAAGGCAAGCTATAGAAAAGTATGTAGATGAAGGACAAAAATCTCTACAGTTTGATCTGGCCCAAGATATTAAGTCAATTAGATTTGAGATGAATCTGAATAAGAAAGAGATGATTGACTGCTTCCACAGGGGAGGGAATGCAGTGGTCTACTTGGCTACTGTTAGAAACCGAACAGAAAACAAACCGAAATGGTTTTAACTGAAATTTTATTATCCGAAAAAGGTAACTATTACAAAGGTATGCCCTCCCTTATATAGAATGGAGGAGAGATGAGAGAATACAAATAAGAGATGTGGGACTAAAAATTTACAAGCTAAGCGGACTATACAAAGTAAACCGCACAAGCCGCGCGGTTAGACAGAAGGGCTAACCGCACGGCTACAACAAGAGAAGCAGAGAGGTCGCCTGTGAAGATCGCTAGACCGCCCGGTTTACAAGCCGGCGAGTCAAACCGCCAGACCGCGCAGTCTTCAACCCGCCAAGACAGACCGCCCGGTCACCAACTTCAACACTCCCCCTCAAGCTGGAGCATATATATCAATCATGCCCAGCTTGTCGCAAACATGCAGAAACGAGGCGGAAACTGGCTTGGTGAAGATGTCAGCCAGCTCTTTATCAGACGTGACAAACGGAGTGCAAATTTGTTCTTTTAAAATCTCTTCACGAATGAAATGGCAGTCAACCTCAATGTGCTTTGTTCTTTCATGGAATACCGGATTTTTGGAGATGTATATGACGGCCTTATTATCACAGAACATAGGTAGAGGATGGTTGTACACCTCTCCTAAATCTAGCATGAGAGCCCGCAACCATTTCAACTCACAAGTGGTTGACACCATACTACGATACTCAGCTTCTGCACTGGACCTGGAGACAACAAACTGCTTCTTGCTCTTCCAGCTCACCAGATTTCCCCCAACAAAGGTGCAAAAACCTAAGGTTGACTTACGATCCCCTTTGTCATCAGCATAACTTGCATCTGAGTAGACTTCAATCCTCAGATGACCATTCTTCTGAAAAAGTAATCCTTTCCCAGGCACTGCTTTGACATACTCCAAGATCCGCAAGGCGGACTGTAGATGACACTCCCTAGGCGCTTGCATGAATTGACTCACCTTGCCCACAGCATAGGAAATGTCGGGTCTGGTCATAGTGAGATATATGAGCTTACCAACCAGACGCCTGTACCGTGAACTATCTGAAAGAGGAGGCGAATCATCTGTCCAGGTTTTGTCCTCCCTAGTAGCCATGGGGCATCGGGCAGGTTTTGCTCCAGTTAATCCTGCCTCTTTTAAAAGATCGAGGGCATACTTACGCTGAGAGAGAACTAAGGAGTCGGGCTTCTGAGAGAGTTCGATCCCCAGAAAGTACTTTGGAGAGCCCATATCTTTAGTGATCAGATGTTGGCGAAGATGTCGCTTTGTCAGGGCTACCCCTTCCTGGTCATCGCCAGTGAGAAGAATATCATCGACGTACACAGCAAGAACAACCAGCCCAGAAGGAGTTTTGCGAATAAAGAGAGAGTGATCAGCAGAGCTTCGCACAAAACCAACAGCCGCCACAATGCCGCTGAACTTGTCAAACCAAGCTCGAGGACTCTGCTTGAGGCCATAAATTGCCTTCTGCAGCTGGCATACTCGTGTCTCCCCCTGAGCAACATACCCAGGAGGTTGCTCCATGTAAACGGCCTCGTGAAGATCACCATAAAGGAAGGCATTCTTGACGTCCAGCAGAGAAATCGGCCAATCCCGATTGACGGCCACAGAGAGAAGGACCCGGATAGTTCTGAGACGAGCCACAGGGGAGAAGGTGTCAAAGTAATCAACTCCATAGGTCTGAGTAAAGCCCTTAGCAACAAGGCGAGCCTTATACCGATCCACAGTGCCGTCTGGGCTAAATTTGACCACAAAGACCCAGCGACAGCCAACAACATCAGTACCGAAGGGAGGAGGAACAAGAGTCCATGTACCCCGCTCCATGAGGGTCGCCATTTCCTCATCCATGGCCAGCTTCCAGTGGGGAATAGCAAGGGCCTCCTGATAGGAACGAGGGGTGGCAGTGGCCGAGAGAGCCAGTGCAAAAGCTCTGCGAGCAGGGGTAAGACGATCATAGGAAACAACTGCAGCAAGCGGGTGTTGGGTACAAGCCCGAACCCCTTTGCGAAGAGCAATCGGGAGATCCAGGTCAGCAGGTGCCTCAGTATCCGGAGTATCCGTGGTGGAGAGAGCTGGCCCGGGAGTAGAGAGAGATGGCAGCGGAGTGGAGGGAGAAAGCGGAGTAGAGGGTGGAGATGATGAGGATGGGGAAGACGGTGGAGTGGGTGGAGAGGGCGGAACATCAGTGGGAGCAGAGGGAATGGATGGGTTAGTATGAGAAGTAGGATCAGGAGGAGTAGAAGAGGAAGCGGGAGAGAAGTAAGAGGCATTGGCAAAGAAGGTGACATCCGCAGAGACAAATTGCTTGCGGGTAACAGGGTCAAAGCAACAATATCCTTTCTGAGTGGGAGAGTAGCCCAGAAAGACACATTTGGTGGCACGTGGTGAGAGTTTATCACGGGTGGTAGCGGGAGAGTGCACAAAAGCGGTGCACCCAAAGATGTGCAGAGGAAGAGGAAAGGGATCCTTGTCCGGATAAAGAATGGAGAAGGGGGTAGCACCGTGGAGAACTGTGGAGGGAAGGCGATTGATGAGATAGCAGGAGAGGAGGACAGCATAGCCCCAATAGGAGCGAGGAACATGCATTTGAGTCATCATAGTGCGAGCGACATCAAGGAGGTGACGGTTTTTGCGTTCCGCCACCCCATTTTGTTGTGAGGTGTAGACACAACTTGTTTGACGAAGAACACCATGGTGAATATAAAAGGAGGAGAAGTTGTGGCGAAGATACTCCTTAGCATTGTCTGAACGAAGGAGTTTAATAGACATATCAAACTGAGTCTTAACCATAGAATAAAAGGAGGTCCAAACAGAGTACAGCTCGGAGCGATCTTTGAGAAGATATACCCACGTACATCGAGAGAAATCATCAATGAAGGTGACAAAATAGGAACTACCCCGACCGATGGTGAGGTTAGGAGCGGGACCCCATATGTCAGAGTGAACGAGGTCGAACGGACGGGAAGAGCCCCGACTTTGCGTTGGTGGGAAGGATGAGCGGTGATGTTTGCCAAGTTGACATGCATCACAGTTTAGAGGAGGATGATGAGGAGGGAGGTGCGGCAGGAGCTGGCGGAGAATTCGGAGAGGAGTATGTCCAAGGCGAAGATGCCATTGGAGAAGATCTGTAGAGGAGGAGGAGAAGGCGGATAGAGCAGAAACGTTGTCGAGGAAGTAGAGGCCACCACTCTCAGTCCCGATAGCAATCGTCCGTTGGGAGTCCGGATCCTGAAAAGCACAAGAGCTAGGGGTGAATATGACAGAACACCGTAGTTGCTTGCATAAAGAAGTAACCGATAATAAATTGCACGGAAACTTGGGCACATAGAGGGTATCATCCAGGCAGAGAGATGGAGTGACTTGAACCATGCCCGTCCCATGGACCGGGGAGGGAGATCCATCAGCAACAATGACCGGGGGCAACTGAGCATGTGTGTCAAGAAGAGAGAAACATTGAGGATTGCCTGTCATATGATTGGTTGCACCAGAGTCGATTAGCCATCTTCCGCGAGTAACAACATGAGCACTACCAGAAGAGGTGACCACGGAGGCGGACTGGCTGGAGGAGGGGAAAGCCATGGAAGCAAGAGAGGAGCAAGCCGCGACGATAAGAACAAGCCGCGAGAAGAGAAAAGAGCACCAAGCCGGGCGAACAGAAAACAGGTCGGGCGGCTAGGAAGGCCGCTACCAAGAAGCAGAGCAAAGCAGAGGGAAAGAAGTCGCACGGCTTGAAAAAGTCGGGCGAACAGAGGAGAACAGGTCGCACGGCAAAAGATGAGGCCGGCGCGACTAGCAAGCAGGAGCGGGTAGAAGGCAACAACAGGTAGAGCGCGAACAGTAGCGGCTAGCAAGAGGTCAAAGGCACAGCGGGGAAGAGGTCGCGCGGACTGAAAAGGCCGAGCGAACAGAAGAGAGGAGAAGAGCAGGTGACCGCGACTAAGATGCAGGTGAGAAAGGAACAACTCGCACGGTCAGGCAGATCACAGCAGCAAACCGCGAGTATAGGGACAAGCGGATATGGGGAAAGCAGAAGCGGACAGGGAGAAGAAGTTCGCAGCGGGTAGAGACAAGCCGCAAAGACTAGGAAGTCGGAGAGGCAAGAAAGAGCAAGGAGCGCGGCGACAAGGAAACAGGTCGCTACGACGAATAGCAGTAGGAGAAGAGAACCAAGAAGAAGCAAGCCGCGCGAACAGGGCAGCGGACAGAAACAAGCCGCTCGAACAGGGTAGCGGACAGAAGAGAAGGCAAGCCGCGAGACAGGTCGCAGAAAGCGAAAAACAAGCCGCGAACAACAGAGAGCGCACAGAATCAGGAGGAAATGACCGTGTGCTCTGATACCATGTTAGAAACCGAACAGAAAACAAACCGAAATGGTTTTAACTGAAATTTTATTATCCGAAAAAGGTAACTATTACAAAGGTATGCCCTCCCTTATATAGAATGGAGGAGAGATGAGAGAATACAAATAAGAGATGTGGGACTAAAAATTTACAAGCTAAGCGGACTATACAAAGTAAACCGCACAAGCCGCGCGGTTAGACAGAAGGGCTAACCGCACGGCTACAACAAGAGAAGCAGAGAGGTCGCCTGTGAAGATCGCTAGACCGCCCGGTTTACAAGTCGGCGAGTCAAACCGCCAGACCGCGCGGTCTTCCACTCGCCAAGACAGACCGCCCGGTCACCAACTTCAACAGCTACACATCAAGAGAAGATCAAAGCTCAAGTAGATGAATTTGTAGTAAAGCAAGGTTATGTTCTGGAGAACCAGCTAAGGATGAATGATAATTTAACTGCTTCACACAATGCCATAGTAACAGAATTGAAAAATATAGCTGCTAGACAGACTACATCTAATGCTACTGCTAAGGCAGAATTTGATAAAGCATTATAAGAGGGCATAACTGCTGTTAAGACTGCTATACAAGACTCTCAAAAGGTTATCACTGACAAGCTCCAAAGGTTTAAACCTTTCTTTAAGGATGTAGTAAACTACTTGGATGCACAAATAAGATTTCAGAAAGATGATCTGAGGGATCACATTGTTAGAGAAGTCATAAAGGGGGAGAGGGTGTTAGTCAAAGCCAGCTCTGATCATGCAAAATGGATTTCCAATTCCATCAGAGCCACCCTTGGATATCCTCCATTGTGTGATGATGACATTGTAGCAGAGTCTGGGATTAATTCTGCATATCTTGGAGGAGAGCAACCTGAAGTGGCTCAAGTAATCTACCCTCCACCAGACTTTGATATGGTACATGCAGATATACAATCAATGTATAGCCCTCCTGAGGGAAAGCAAAATGTCATCATAGAGAAAGTGGTTCAGCCAGTGCCAGAGGCTATACTGAAAGAACAAGAAGCTTTGTTGCTGAAAGAACAAGAGACTCTATTATCTAAGAAAAGGTTCAGAGAGCAAGCTGAACAAAGGCTTGATTTTGAACAGTGGAGCCCCACTTCAAGGAATATTATCTTAACTGCATGGAAGGCTGCCAAGGAAAATATTCAAGATAGAAACAAATGGTTTTCTGAACTAGAGTGGAGAAAGCATGAGTCCAGGCAAGAAACCATTGTGCAATACAGGAGAAAGGCAAAGATGGGAAAGCTACCTCCTACTGCCCAGGAGCCTAGCAAGTACTTTCCTAAGCCTTATCATTACTTTGAAAGGCGGAAGATCAAAGCTGAAGAGCTAAAGAAGAAGGATCTTAAAGGCAATAAGCCTGCTGCTGCTGAAGATGCTGAAGCCCCAGTCCAAGCAAAGATACAATCTGGAAAGGGCATAGTTATCAAGGAGGCTGAGCAGAAATAGAATAGAATTTATCTTTAGTTTACAGTTGTAATCTTTTGATTTTAAACACTCTATAAACTTTAGTATAATGAATATGATAAAGTTCTTAGAACTATGTGATGTATGTTAATTCTATTACATAATTGTTCTGAGATATTGGTATATACATGTCTTGTTTTAATACATGTTTATGTTTTCCCTGGTTATATAATCCTGTTTTACATCATACTGTAATTTTGTTATGTATGGTGTATATCATTGACTGAGGTTATGACTTCTCCAAATAGGGGGAGATTGTTGGGTAAATTGGATTAAATGTACCTGATTTGAAGAAGTCTCACCCTACTCAATGATATACATCAAAATGTATTTGATGTGTTTTGAGTTTAGTTGTGCAGGTTAAGTATTTGCAGGGAAAGCTGAAAAGTTTCTAAGTCCATGTGTCGACACCCTGGAGAAAAGTGTCGACACTTAAGAAGACTTGTGTCGACACCCAGGCAAGCAGTGTCGACACTTGGAGTAATTGTGTCGACACCAGGGATGCAGAGTAGACACTAGACAGAAAGTGTCGACACTTACAATTTGTGTCGACACTCAATAAAGAAATGTTCAGTGAAGCAGTGTCGACACTTAGCAGCAGTGTCGACACCCAGAGGAACTTTGTCTACATCAGAAAGTGTCGACACTTGGAGGCTGTGTCGACACTCAGCAGATTACAACAGAGTCTAAGTATAAGTGTCGACATAATGAAGAATGTGTCGACACACAGCAGAAGACTCAGCACATGAAGAAAGTCTCGACATAATGAAGAATGTGTCGACACACAGCAGAAGACTCAATACATGAAGAATGTGTCGACACAAGGAGCTGTGTCGACACTCAGCAAAGTTTAACAAATTCTAAGTACAAGTGTCGACACAAAGGAGATGTGTCGACACTCATCCAAAGTATCAACACAAGAAAAATGTGTCGACACAAGGAGCTGTGTCGACACCCAGCAAGTATCAACACAGAAGGCATGTGTCGACACCAAGAAGATGTGTCGACACTAAACAAGTTCAACACAAGAAGATGTGTCGACACAAAGGAGTTGTGTCGACACTTACAAGAATTCAACTAAGTACTGAAGAACAAGGAATTGTGTCGACACACAATATCAGTGTCGACACATATTGAAGATGCAGTGTCGAGAAGTAAATTCTACAACACAAGGAGTTGTGTCGACACCATGAAGGCTAGTGTCGACACTTAATCTACTTGTGTCGACACTTAGTCTATAAGTGTCGACACTTAAAGACAGACTGTCTCGACACTTTCAGACAGTTACAGATATTTCAAGAAGTGACTGGATGACATGACAGCTGCCATTCCAGCCGGTCTACTGCAACTGTCAGAGTTGTCAGAAAGCTGTTAGGAACTGGATCAGCTGGTCACCATGAAGAAAGCCTATATAAAGGCTTATTCTGTCAACAGAAGAAGTTGATTAACACAAATCAGAAGATTGAAAAAGAGAAGAAGATCTAGCTATTCATTGAAGAATCATTTTCAAGTGAAGGTCTAAGTAGTTGGAGAGAGAGAGCTCCTTCCAAGAAGACAGTCGTTGGAACCAGGCTGTAAAGAAGGTTTCAGATCCAGATCTGATTCTTAAGTTGCAGTGATTGAAGATCATCTGTAGAGAGTATCAACACTATTGTGTTCTACATTCAAGAAGCTTTGAAGAAAGCCAAGTGAGGTTGATCTCAGCAGAGTTCATTCAAGAACTCATCAAGAACCTATCAACTCTTCTCTCTTATTCAGAGTTGTAGGTATATACTTTGTATTCTAAATTTCTTGTAGGATCCTTAGGGATCTGAGTTGTTAGCCTGTAATTATAAAGTGAAAGTCCACCTAGTGTCAACTATCTTCACCTATGGGGGGGAATAGGTGACGTGCAGCGTTTTTGCGGAATTTAAGATTGTACCTGCACAATAAAAATAAACAGCACAGCACACAGAATACACAAGCTATTTATAGTGGTTCCCCGATTTGGGTACATCCACTTTCCCCCTTCGACCTATCTCCCACCAAGGGACGACTCGGTCACTTCTCCAACAAGATTGAAATCCAATCCTTGCACTATCGGAAGGAACCCTTCCACACGTAGGAGTCAACACTCCCACAACACGGGTTGTACCCAACCCTTACAAATAGGAACCAACGTTCCTTTACAACAAAAGTAAAACTAGAATGTACAAGAGATACAAACTACGTTTGTAGACTTAGGTGTCCCTCTTCGTTGACGATGAGTTTTTGAAGTTCACGAAGAGTCCACTACCCAAGATCTCTCTTGGAGAGAATCTCCCCGGAACCGGCGGCGGCAAGATGGGCGGCGGCTAGGTTCACGGGATCGGCGGCAACAACGATGTGCGGCTGCTGTTCTTTGGAGATCCAAACTTCGTAGCGAAGCTAGCTAGGTCTACCAACGGTCACTCTAGGATCGATCGTCTCGATCGATTCAGACGGGGAAGTTTTTCCCGATCAACAAATCGAGAGACAAGGGATCTCTGGATAGACACGTGAGACTCTAAGCTTGGCTAAGCTTCTGTCGCCGGAAGATCACGAAGAAATCTCGATCAAAGGCGGCGACCAACTAGCTCGAGCGCGACGGCGGTGGCGGAGTGGAGATCGTGATTTTAGGTCAAGGTTGTCGCTCGGCTTCTTTCTGTGTTTTTACTGTTCAAGAAATACCCGTATATATACTGTAGACACTTTCAATATGACCGTTATGCGTCCCACAAGTAGAAACCCGAAATCCGGTTAAAAATAGTGCCAGCGGCAGAATCCGGTTCAGGTTTTTCCAGAAAAATGTCCAAGTCAAAATCGGCGAGAATCACCTGTGATTCTCGTCGAATCGTCGAGAATCAAGTGTGATTCTCGACGATTCGGCGAGAATCACAAAGTGATTCTCGACGATTCGTCGAGAGTCACCAAGGGATTCTCGTCGAATTTAACTTGATTGCACTCAGTATTAGCCGGCGAGAATCAGCCTGTGATTCTCGACGATTCGGCGAGAATCACTTGGTGATTCTCGTCGATTCTTACTTAGATGAATTTTCATCTTTCCATCCAAGAGCTGCTCATTGACCCATCCTTGCTCCTTGTCTGCTCTTACCTTAACACAGCCATGTACTTAAAATTAAGTACACTCCAATAGAGAGAGTACACGTAGGCCAACACACTGATCTGCTGAATGAGGGATTACGTCGTGCAGACCCGTGTATATTGACCTACTGCACCCTGACATTGGTGTGCAATTAGCGTGGAATAACTGCAAGCACAACTTGAAATGTTTTGTCAAAAACATTGCCTATTTACCTTAGCTTTTTCAGGGGCTTCTTCAAATCAGGTACGTTGTGGATACAATACCCAACAATCTCCCCCTATTTGAAGAAGCCTAAACCCTATAAGCTAAGGTGAATAAAGCATATGGGAATGAAAATCATAACCTTGAAATTAAGTTGAGAGAGATATTCATTACCGATACCGAGAGCAAACGTTGGAGCCACCTTAGCCGTAGTCGAGAGGGTAATCTCCCCCTTTTCGGCTTCTGCAAATCTGGGCCTGTAGCATTTGACCCCTTGCTCCCCCTCAGTTCTTTCATCTGTGCTCACACTTGAGTTCCTTGCTCCCCCTCAGTTCTTGCACGAGCCTGGAGCTTCTGTAGTCTTCATTCCTCATAGTTTAGCATTCTCAATTCAGTTTTGAAAAGACTGAACTTGGCTTCGTCTAAGGGCTTTGTAAATATATCTGCAATCTGCTTGTCCGTGGGGACATAACAGAGAGAGATGTCCTTGTTCTCCACGTACTCCCGAATGAAGTGGTAGCGCACTTCAATATGCTTCGTTCTGCTGTGCGATACCGGATTGTTGGCAATTGCAATTGCACTGGAGGAGTCGCAGTACATTGGTATTTCCTTGAACTGAAGGTCTTAGTCGGCTAACTGGTTTCTGATCCATAGGAGTTGTGCGCAACAGCTGCTTGCCGAGATGTACTCAGACTCTCCTGTGGAGGTTGCAACACAATTCTGTTTCTTGCTGTTCCATGAGATAAGCCTCCTGCCGAGGAATTGACACGTCCCGGAGGTGCTTTTCCTATCATCCCTACTCCCTGCAAAATCAGCATCTGAAAATCCTATTAGCTCGACATCATTGTTTCTCGGGTACCACAAGCCAAGATTGGGAGTTCCTTTAAGGTATCTTAGAATTCGCTTTGCAGCGACATAATGAGATTCCTTAGTGTTCACCTGATACCGGGCACAGACACATGTGGAGAACATAATATCCGGTCTACTGGCAGTAAGGTAGAGCAGGGATCCAATGATGCTTCTGTATTTGGTTTCATCGAAAGGTTTACCTTTCTCATCCTTATCCAGAGACATAGTGGATCCCATTGGAGTCCTCATAGAGGTTGCATTCTCCATACCGAATTTCTTAAGGAGTTCATTTGTGAACTTCGTCTAAGAGATGAAGATTCCATCCTCAGACTGTTTCACTTGAAGTCCCAAGAAATACTTGAGCTCTCCCATACTGCTCATTTCAAAATTTCCTTCCATAAGTTTAGAAAACTTTTTGCAAAGATTGTTGTCCGTTGAGCCGAATATAATGTCATCGACATAGATTTGCACCAGCAAAATCTTGCCTTTGACTTCCCTGAGAAACAATGTCTTATCTATTTTACCTCTAGAGAACTTGTTCTCAAGAAGAAAACTAGATAAAGTCTCATACCAAGCTCGTGGAGCTTGTTTTAAACCATATAGAGCTTTATTGAGAAAATACACATGATTGGGATAAGTAGGATTGACAAAACCTGGGGGTTGAGCGACGTATACTTCCTCTTTCAGGTCTCTGTTCAGGAACGCTGATTTCACATCCATTTGATAGACTGTGAATCCTTTGTGCGAAGCATACGTCAGGAACAATCTGATTGCCTCGAGTCTTGCTACTGCTGCGATGGTCTGGTCAAAGTCAATCCCCTCCTCCTGTCTGTAACCTTGAGCCACCAGCCTTGCCTTGTTCTTTATGATGACACCATGTTCATCCAGCTTGTTTCTGAAGATCCACTTGGTGCCAATCACATTCTGCTTGTATGGTCTGGGAACCAGCGTCCAAATGTTGCAACGTTCGAATTGATGTAGTTCATCTTGCATGGCCATAATCCATGCCGCATCTTTGTTCGCCTCGTCGAACTTCTTTGGCTCAACCTGTGACAGGAAGCTAAGATGCAATACTTCGTTAATAGTACCTCTTCGAGTTCTGACACCGACACGAGGATCTCCGATGATCTGATCTCTAGGATGATCCCTCACGTGCTGTAGCTCTAGAAGTCTGGCGTCTGGAGCTTCGACTCCTTCTTGGGCTTCTCCTTCTTCTAAGAGATTGGTTCTATTTTGATCTTCAACATTTCCAGATGACATGGAGGTGGAAACTTTGACGTACTTAGGAGTGTCATCTTTAGCGGTCTCATCCAGACTCAGTTGTTCAAGTCGGGCACCTGCATCTTCAAGAATACCACTGGAAGAACTGTTGTTAAGCAAACTTCCTTCATCAAATACAACATTGATTGATTCTTCTACCACTAGGGTTTTCTTATTGAAGACCCTATATGCCCGACTGTGGGAACTATAGCCCACGAATATGCCTTCGAAGCATTTTTCACCAAATTTAGTACGCGGGTACTTCCCATTATTCAGTACATAGCATCTGCAACCAAAGATCCTCAAATAGGACATGGTTGGTTTCCTGCCTTTCAGTAGCTCATAAGGCGTCTTACGATGATGCTTGTTGATCAATGCTCGGTTTTGTACATGATAAGCTGTATTGACGGCCTCTGCCCAGAAGTATTCTGGGAGAGAAGCGTCTTTCAACATTGTCGTGCAGGCTTCAATGAGGGTTCTATTTCTCCTCTCCGCAACTCCATTTTGCTGAGGAGTGCGCGGAGAGGAAAACTCATGAAAGATACCTTGTTCTTCACAAAACTCTGTCATAGCACCAAATTCGAATTCTGTTCCATGGTCACTTCTGATTTTGACCACTGAGCAGTTAAATTCGTTCTGAACCTGCTTGACAAAGCTAGTGAAGATGTCAAACGTATCTGACTTTCATTTTAAAAAGAACACCCACATAAACCGAGAATGATCATCAACTATCACTAGCGTATAAGACTTGCCTCCCAAGCTATGAACTTGCATTGGACCAAACAAGTCCATATGTAGAAGATAAAGACACCGGGAAGAGTCTTTGTCACCAACGCTCTTAAAGGTAGCCCGAGTCTGTTTACCCATCTGGCATGCAGGACTAGGGATATCTTTGATGCACTTGATACTGGGAGCATCCCTTACTAAGTTCTTAGAAAACAGCATACTAATTGTCTTGAAATTAATATGTGCCAATCTCTTGTGCCATTGATCACAAAGAGATGCACTGCCAGCTGCCACTAGGCATACGGGGGTAGATGAATCTAAACTGAGAAAATCTAAGCAGAAGATATTTCTGCTCCTAATGCCTGATAATACCGTCTCAGAAAAGGTACGTGAAATTATCAGACATTTATCCTTGCAGAACTTAACGTCATAACCTTTGTCACATAACTGACTTACACTGATCAGGTTATGGTTTAACCCTTCAACATAAGCCACAACGGTGATAGAGATTATGCCGTTGGAAATCATACCGTAACCTCTGGTGACTCCTCGATCTGATCCTCCAAAGATGACTTTGGGTCCATTCTCGACTGGAGTGTAATCACGCAGCAGGCTTCTTGTCCCGGTCATGTGCTGGGAGTATCCACTGTACAAGTACCAGATTGGCATTTTGGTGGCCTTTGGACATTCCTGCAAAACAAAATTAATTTCCCTTAGGAACCCAATCGAACTTGGGTCCTAGATTTCTGGTTAGCATACTCCCCCTCGGTTGGTTAACCCTACGAGTGGTCGGCCTCGCATTGCTAACATAGGGAGTCTCGTGATACCTTGGATTAAACCAACAATCCACGGCAAAGTGGCCGACTTTGCCACAGCACCAACAGTCAAATCTGTTGTACCTCATCCTAGGCTCCTGCCTTACCCTGGGAACGGTGGGTACAGTCGGGGCTTTGGATCTGGAGGTGGGGGCCTCACAGTGATTGCAGTCACAAGACTTCTTCACCTTCTGTATAACAGGCTTGGCTTTTGGTGCCTGCTTTCCATTATGGCCGCTAGAGAATTGACCATAATTTCTCATGTGGATTTCCTCATAAGGTGCCTTGAAGGCACTCTCACCGAAGTTCCGGGGAAAGGTCCAACCGTCATATCGGCTCTTTGGCTTTGCAACCGAGGGCCGGAAATGATGGTCAAATGTTGATTCAAAGTCATGTTGGTTGCAAGGAAAGCCAGGCTTTCTGAACGCAACAGGACTAAGCGGAGCCTTTCCCTTTTCATCAGCAGAGGCCTTCTTGGCGGCCTTATTCTTCCTCTGGTTCCTGTTTCTCCTGGATGAGGAACCAAATACCCCTACATGCCCCAAGCCAGCTCCTTTGGCCTGAGCAGAGAAGGTATCAACTACTGGAAGAATAATTTTTGGCATAGAGAAGCTCTTGACGATCTTCCTTTCTGCCGCAAGTTGTTCTTCCAACTTGTCGACTTCCTCCTGCTTAAGATCAAGGATCTTAAGAGACTCTGAGTGCTTTGAAGTCAGGTCAAGGTGCTCCTGTCGGAGAGAAATCAAACTGGTGACCTCTTCCCTTAGGGAAACACACTCACCCTTAAGGAATTTTACTTCCTTTTTCTCAGCCTTCAATCTCTTACGGCACTCCTCGAAAGTATTGAGCAGAAGCTCATACCTCTCGAGGAGCTCAGCTTCGCGGGCCAAAAGGCTATCCTCAGGTTCATCATCCTGAGACTCAGGATCAGAGTCTGAGTCGGAGAGAGGGGTGTGAGCTTTTACCTTCCTAGTAAATGGGGGACATTCTCCTTCAGAGTCGGAGCGACCCACCAGCCCGAAGTAGGCTTCCTCATCATCACTGGAGTCTGAGGAATCAGACTCACTCAGTGTCTTTGGCCTTTTGGCGATGTAGCTCCGCTATTTCTTCTTATCTCTAGAGGATTTGAGCTCCTCTCCTTTCCCTTTTTCTCTCTTGCCTTGATAGCAGTCGGCCACGATGTGTCCTGGCTTATTGCATCCAAAGCAAATAATGTCAGAAGAGCGATGTTTGTTCGGTTTAGAAGCATACCTGTCAGAAGAATAATTTTTTTTCTGATGCCTGGAGGAGGAGCCGTCTTTCTTTCTTTGATTCCTCATCTTGAGGAACTTCTTGAACTCTCGGGTGATGAGGGAGAAATCCTCCTCCGACAGCTATGAGCTGGAGGAGCATGGCTCGGAGTCCTCCTCCTCATCCTTATTCCTGGCACGGTATGAAACCGCACCCTTGCCTTTTCTGGAGTGACTGGCTTTTAGAGCCACAGTCTTTTCTTTGGCTGCAGCCTTCTCAACTTCTTCTTCTGCTTTCCTGGTGTTCAGCTGAAGCTCATAGGACATTAGCTTCCCAAACAGAATTTGCGGGTCTGTTTCAGCTAGTCTGCCAAACTCTCGGATGGCGTAGATCTTTGTGTCCCATTCCTTAGTAAGGGACCTAAGGAATTTATCATTGAGTTCACCATTAGTGAACACTCTTCTGTAACCTTTGAGGGCGTTGACAATCTTGAGGAAGTTCTCGTAGGTGACTCTGATCTCTTCCTTAAGCCCTTGTCTGAAGGCCTCATATTTCTGGTTCAGGAGGGATCTCCGATCATCCCTCACTTCATCAGTGCCCTCCATTAGGATGATCAGGCAATGACAGATCTCCTGTGTTGTCCTGCAGTTGCAGAAGTTCTGCATCATTGAGTCATCAACTGCGCTGACCAGAATGTTCTGCGCCTTCTTGTCAAGTCCCACTAGCACCATCTCGTCCTTGTCCATTTCAGAAAGTGTCTTCGGCACTTTCTTGGTAGGATCAATGGTGGAGGCCTTAGTGGGGACATAAGGTCCCTCCTCCACGATCATGAAGAGTCGAGGATCCACTGCTTCCATGTAGAACCTGATCCTTTCCTTCCAGATAGGAAAGTTGAGCCTGGTGCACACTGGGATCTTGCCTGTGAACTTGAGCCCGTCCAAAGTAGATGTTTGCCTCCTTCTTGACACTAGCGGCAGGATTCAACTCAAGGTGTTAACCTTTTTGATGAGGAACCTGCCTCTGATACCACTTGAAAGTCCACCTAGTGTCAACTATCTTCACCTATGGGGGGGAATAGGTGACGTGCAGCGTTTTTGCGGAATTTAAGATTGTACCTGCACAATAAAAATAAACAGCACATCACACAGAATACACAAGCTATTTATAGTGGTTCCCCGATTTGGGTACATCCACTTTCCCCCTTCGACCTATCTCCCACCAAGGGACGACTCGGTCACTTCTCCAACAGGATTGAAATCCAATCCTTGCACTATCGGAAGGAACCCTTCCACACGTAGGAGTCAACACTCCCACAACACGGGTTGCACCCAACCCTTACAAATAGGAACCAACGTTCCTTTACAACAAAAGTAAAACTAGAATGTACAAGAGATACAAACTACGTTTGGAGACTTAGGTGTCCCTCTTCATTGACGACGAGTTTTTGAAGTCCACGAAGAGTCCACTACCCAAGATCTCTCTTGGAGAGAATCTCCCCGGAACCGGCGGCGGCAAGATGGGCGGCGGCTAGGTTCACGGGATCGGCGGCAACAACGATGTGCGGCTGTTGTTCTTTGGAGATCCAAACTTCGTAGCGAAGCTAGCTAGGTCTACCAACGGTCACTCTAGGATCGATCGTCTCGATCGATTCGGACGGGGAAGTTTTTCCTGATCAAAAAATCGAGAGACAAGGGATCTCTGGATAGACACGTGAGACTCTAAGCTTGGCTAAGCTTTTGTCGCCGGAAGATCACGAAGAAATCTCGATCAAAGGCGGCGACCAACTAGCTCGAGCGCGACGGCGGCGGCGGAGTGGAGATCGCGATTTTAGGTCAAGGTTGTCGCTCGGCTTCTTTCTGTGTTTTTACTGTTCAAGAAATACCCGTATATATACTGTAGACACTTTCAATATGACCGTTGTGGGTCCCACAAGTAGAAACCCGAAATCCGGTTAAAAATAGTGCCAGCGGCAGAATCCGGTTCAGGTTTTTCCAGAAAAATGCCCAAGTCAAAATCGGCGAGAATCACCTGTGATTCTCGTCGAATCGTCGAGAATCAAGGGTGATTCTCGACGATTCGGCGAGAATCACAAAGTGATTCTCGACGATTCGTCGAGAGTCACCAAGGGATTCTCGTCGAATTTAACTTGATTGCACTCAATATTAGCCGGCGAGAATCAGCCAGTGATTCTCGACGATTCGGCGAGAAGTGATTCTCGCCGAATCGGCGAGAATCACTTGGTGATTCTCGTCGATTCTTACTTAGATGAATTTTCATCTTTCCATCTGTTAGAAAGTAGCGAAAAGAGAGAACAAGCGGATAAGCTTTTGAATAATTGAAACTTTATTATCCAAAAAAGATAACTATTACAAAGGTATGCCCTCCCTTATATAGAATGGAGGAGAGATGAGAGAATACAAATAAGAGATGTGGGACTAAAAATTTACAAGCTAAGCGGACTGTACAAAGTAAACCGCACAAGCCGCGCGGTTAGACAGAAGGACTAACCGCACGGCTACAACAAGAGAAGCAGAGAGGTCGCCTGTGAAGATCGCTAGACCGCCCGGTTTATAAGCCGGCGAGTCAAACCGCCAGACCGCGCGGTCTTCAACCCGCCAAGACAGACCGCCCGGTCACCAACTTCAACACTCCCCCTCAAGCTGGAGCTTATATATCAATCATGCCCAGCTTGTCGCAAACATGCAGAAACGAGGCGGAAACTGGCTTGGTGAAGATGTCAGCCAGCTCTTTATCAGACGTGACAAACGGAGTGCAAATTTGTTCTTTTAAAATCTCTTCACGAATGAAATGGCAGTCAACCTCAATGTGTTTTGTTCTTTCATGGAATACCGGATTTTTGGAGATGTATATGGCGGCCTTGTTATCACAGAACATAGGTAGAGGATGGTTGTACACCTCTCCTAAATCTAGCATGAGAGCCCGCAACCATTTCAACTCACAAGTGGTTGACGCCATACTGCGATACTCAGCTTCTGCACTGGACCTGGAGACAACAGACTGCTTCTTGCTCTTCCAGCTCACCAGATTGCCCCCAACAAAGGTGCAAAAACCTGAGGTTGACTTGCGATCCCATTTGTCATCAGCATAACTTGCATCTGAGTAGGCTTCAATCCTTAGATGACCATTCTTCTGAAAAAGTAATCCTTTCCCAGGTGCTGCTTTGACATACTCCAAGATCCGCAAGGCGGACTGTAGATGACACTCCCTAGGCGCTTGCATGAATTGACTCACCTTGCCCACAGCATAGGAAATGTCGGGTCTGGTCACTGTGAGATATATGAGCTTACCAACCAGACGCCTGTACCGCGAACTATCTGAAAGAGGAGGTGAATCATCTGTCCAGGTTCTGTCCTCCCCAGTAGCCATGGGGCATCGGGCAGGTTTTGCTCCAGTTAATCCTGCCTCTTTTAAAAGATCAAGGGCATACTTACGCTGAGAGAGAACTAAGGAGTCGGGCTTCCGAGAGAGTTCGATCCCCAGAAAGTACTTTGGAGAGCCCATATCTTTAGTGATCAGATGTTGGCGAAGATGTCGCTTTGTCAGGGCTACCCCTTCCTGGTCATCGCCAGTGAGAAGAATATCATCGACGTACACAGCAAGAACAACCAACCCAGAAGGAGTTTTGCGAATAAAGAGAGAGTGATCAGCAGAGCTTCGCACAAAACCAACAGCCGCCACAATGCCGCTGAACTTGTCAAACCAAGCTCGAGGACTCTGCTTGAGGCCATAAATTTCCTTCTGCAGCCGGCATACTCGTGTCTCCCCCTGAGCAACATACCCAGGAGGTTGCTCCATGTAAACGGCCTCATGAAGATCACCATAAAGGAAGGCATTCTTGACGTCCAGCTGAGAAATCGGCCAATTCCGATTGACGGCCACAGAGAGAAGAACCCGGATAGTGCTGAGACGAGCCACAGGGGAGAAGGTGTCAAAGTAATCAACCCCATAGGTCTGAGTAAAGCCCTTAGCAACAAGGCGAGCCTTATACCGATCCACAGTGCCGTCTGGGCTAAATTTGACCACAAAGACCCAGCGACAGCCAACAACATCAGTACCGAAGGGAGGAGGAACGAGAGTCCAGGTACCCCGCTCAGTGAGGGTCGTCATTTCCTCATCCATGGCCATCTTCCAGTGAGGAATAGCAAGGGCCTCCTGATAGGAGCGGGGTGTGGCAGTGGCAGAGATAGCCAGTGCAAATGCCCTGCGAGAAGGGGTAAGATGATCATAGGAAACAATAGCAGCAAGGGGGTGTAGGGTACACGTCCGCACCCCTTTGCGAAGAGCTATAGGAAGATCCAGGTCAGCCGGGCCCGCGGCATCCGGAGCATCCGTGGTAGAGAAAGCTGGCCCGGGAGAAGAGAGCGACGGCAGCGGAGATGAGGGAGAGGGTGGTGGAGAAGGGAGAGTGAGAGGTGGAGGAAGAGGAGGGGGGAGACGGTGTAGTAGGAGGCGAGGGAACGAAGGGAACGGCAGGAGAATCAGAAGCGGGGAGAAGAGGAGAGGAGTCATCCGAGAAGTAGGAGGTATTCTCGAAGAAGGTGACGTCAGCAGAGACGAACTGCTTACGAAGGACGAGATCAAAGCAACAGTAGCCTTTCTGAGTGGTGGAGTACCCCAGAAAGACACATTTGGTGGAGCGAGGGGAGAGCTTATCACGGGTGGCAGAAGGGGTATGCACAAAGGCAGTGCATCCAAAGATTTGGAGAGGAAGAGGAAACGGCTCCTTGCCCGGATACAAAATGGAGAACGGGGTTTGGCCGTGGAGAACCGTGGAGGGAATGCGATTGATGAGGTAGCTGGCAAGGAGAACAGCATAGCCCCAATAAGAGCGAGGAACATGCATCTGGGTCATCAAGGTGCGAGCGACATCGAGGAGGTGACGGTTTTTGCGTTCGGCCACACCATTTTGTTGTGAAGTATAGACACAACTAGTTTGATGAAGAATCCCATTTTGCATGCAGAATGTAGAGAAGTCACGACTGAGATATTCTTGGGCATTATCAGATCGAAAAACTTGGATAGAAACACCAAACTGAGTTTTGATCATGAGATAGAAGGATGTCCATACAGAGAATAATTCGGAGCGATCTTTTAATAGATACACTCACGTACAGCGAGAGAAATCATCAATGAACGTGACAAAATAGGAACTACCCCGACCAATGGTAAGTGTAGGAGAAGACCCCAGATATCGGAGTGGATAAGATCAAACGGACGGGTAGAGCTACGAACGTGCTTTGGAGGGAAGGAGGAGCGGTGATGCTTGCCAAGCTGACAGGCCTCACAGTTGAGCGGAGGACTTTGAGGAGGAAGGTGGGGCAGAAGTTGACGAAGAAGACGGGGAGGAGCATGACCAAGGCGGAGATGCCATTGGAGAAGATCTGTGGAGGTGGAGGAGAAGGTGGAAAAAGCAGAAATGTTATCCAGGAAGTATAAGCCGCCACTCTCATTCCCAGTAGCAATCGTCCGTTGGGAGTCCGGATCCTGAAAAGAGCAAGAAGTAGAAGTAAATGTGACGGAACACTGTAATTGCTTGCAAAGAGAGGTAACAGATAATAAGTTGCACGGGAACTGGGGCACATATAGAGTATCCGCCAAGTGAAGAGACGGAGTGACATGAACTATCCCTGTTCCATGGACTGGTGATGAAGAGCCGTCAGCGAGAATAACCGGGGGCAAGCGAGCATGTTGTTCTAGGAGAGAGAAACACGGGAGATGGCCGGTCATATGATTCGTAGCACCAGTGTCGATCAGCCATTTGCCCTGAGTAGCAACGTGTGCACGACCGGAAGACGTGACAACCGAGGCGAACGGCTTGGAGGAGGATAAGAAAGCCATGAATGGAGGAAGAAGAAACTGCAGCGGTCTCGGTGTCAGCACACCAGCGGCAAGAAGGGCCACGACCAAGGTGCAGAGCACAAGCCGCGCGACTGAATAAGGAGGTCGCGGCGACTAACAAGCAGGAGCGGCTAAAGGAAGAAAGGTAGAGAGGCCGCTCAAACAAGGGAGAATCCGAGCGAACAGAGAGAAAGGCGCGGGGAGAGGAAAAGAGAGCAACCCGCGTGAAACCGTAGCGGGTTAAAGGGAAGAAGCCGCGCGAACACGAGCGGCTAGGAAGCAGAACAAGGCACAGCGGGGAAGAGGTCGCGCGGACTGAAAAGGCCGAGCGAACAGAAGAGAGGAGAAGAGCAGGTGACCGCGACCAAGATGCAGGTGAGATAGGAACAACCCGCACGGTCAGGCAGATCACAGCAGCAAACTGCGAGTATAGAGACAAGCAGAAAAGGGGAAAGCAGAAGCGGACAGGGAGAAGAAGTCCGCAGCGGGTAGAGACAAGGCCGCAACGACTAGGAAGTCGGAGAGGCAAGAAAGAACAAGGAGCGCGGCGACAAGGAAACAGGTCGCTGCGACGAATAGCAGCAGGAGAAGAGAACCAAGAAGAAGGAAGCCGCGCGAACAGGGCAGCGGACAGAAACAAGCCGCGCGAACAGGGCAGCGGACAAAAGAGAAGGCAAGTCGCGAAACAGGTCGCAGGAAGCGGAAAACAAGCCGCGAACAACAGAGAGCGCACAGAATCAGGAGGAAATGACCGTGCCCTCTGATACCATGTTAGAAAGTAGCGAAAAGAGAGAACAAGCGGATAAGCTTTTGAATAATTGAAACTTTATTATCCAAAAAAGATAACTATTACAAAGGTATGCCCTCCCTTATATAGAATGGAGGAGAGATGAGAGAATACAAATAAGAGATGTGGGACTAAAAATTTACAAGCTAAGCGGACTGTACAAAGTAAACCGCACAAGCCGCGCGGTTAGACAGAAGGACTAACCGCACGGCTACAACAAGAGAAGCAGAGAGGTTGCCTGTGAAGATCGCTAGACCGCCCGGTTTACAAGCCGGCGAGTCAAACCGCCAGACCGCGCGGTCTTCAACCCGCCAAGACAGACCGCCCGGTCACCAACTTCAACACCATCCAAGAGCTGCTCCTTGACCCATCCTTGCTCCTTGTCTGCTCTTGTCTTAACACAGCCCTATACTTGAAATTAAGTACACTCCAATAGAGAGAGTACACGTAGGCCAACACACTGATCTGCTCAACGAGGGATTACGTCGTGCAGACCCGTGTATATTGACCTACTGTACCCTGACATTGGTGTGCACTTAGCGTGGAATAACTACAAGCACAACTTGAAATGTTTTGTCAAAAACATTGCCTATTTACCTCAGCTTTTTCAGGGGCTTCTTCAAATCAGGTACGTTTTGGATACAATACCCAACATAAAGGCTGAGTGGTAGGGCCTGTGTGCCTGAGTGTAGGAGATTCATATCTCTGAGTGTAGGCCTTGTGGCTGAGTGTAGGCCTTGTTGAAGGCTGAGTGTAGGTCTTTGTGAAGACTGAGTTGTAGGGCCTTGGGGCCTGAGCTGTAGGAACCTGGTTGGGGTTCTGAGTGTAAGATCTGTGGATCTGAGGAATAGTGGAGAAGTTTGGACGAATCTAGTACACTACTAGATAGGCGAAGGGGGAAAGTGGATGTACCCAAATCTTGGGGAACCACTATAAATCTGTGTGTTCACTGTGTGCATGCTTTATTTTGTGATTGCTGATTGATTGCTGTGAAGAAGTAATTGTAAATCTGTGATATTATCTGCAATCTGCCTAAAATTTTAAAAAAAGTTTTAGTCACCTATTCACACCCCCCCCCCCTCTAGGTGATTAGGTACAATTTCTTTCAACCCATTCCCGGCCTTAAGAAGACAGGGAGGCCTCTCAGCCATTGGATCCAGGTTGAAGGAATGGATGGCCACGATTTCACCAAAATTCATAAATTTTGCCTGACACGGCTCGTGACACGCCCGTGTCCATGGCCGTGTTCCCTAAGCTGTGCTCAACCGACTTATCCAACCCTGTGACACGCCCGTGTCATGGGCCGTGTCACCCGACACGCTTTCAGACACGCCCGTGTCTGTGGCTGTGTTCATCAGGCTGAAAAATCTCAAAATCACCTGATACTCACACGGCCTGTGACATGCTCGTGTCCCAGGTCGTGTGCCCATACACGGCACGAGACACGCCCCAGCTCAAATTCGTCGGGCTGAGTTCGTCGACCGCGCTGACACGCCCTGTGACATGCCCGTGTCACAGGCCGTGTCCTATGCTCTCGACAATCGTCGACCACATTTTTGTCGACCACTCGTCGAGTGCTCACCCAGGAAGGACACGCCCTGGGACACGCCCGTGTCCCAGGCCGTGTTACCCCAAAAACTTTGCCTGCTGAAAAATGGGCATTGTTCACCCGCCTGTTTTAGTCTCACACTGCCCGTCAATTTTTGTTTTTCGGGTTTAAATATACTTTACCGGAATGAATGTTTGAAATCAGTCTAGCTGGCGGGCTGCGCTTAAATTGTGTGAACTGGCCGACTGGTAGCGGGTGGGCTTGCGGGCTGCGCTTAAATCATCCGCATTAATTACGTGGGCTTTAGTGGGTGGTGTCGCTAAGTTCTTTTTGAAGCAACCTACATAACTTTAGGACCCCTTCAGTAGGTTTAGAAGTCCTACAAAAAAGTGGAGAGAGGGGATGTGTTTGATCAGACGGCTGCTGAATAATGCATTCAGATTGTACGATCGAAATCACTCCAATGAATTTAAAATTCATGCTTTTGATACTTCTATTATAGCGGTATATATATATATACGAGCGACAGGTACGGGCCTCCGGCCCGATGGCCACGTGCCACAGTACCCGACCAGCGACGGCGGACTTTGCCCGCCCACCCGCTCGAAGCCTGCCCCAGCCCCCCCCCCCCCCCCCGGCCCAACCTTTTTGGGGGTCAGGATGGTCTCAAAACGAAAAGTGATCAACATGCCAGTTGTAGATCTCGTCGAAACGAACAACTTTCATGTTGATCACTTTTTGATTTGGAACCATCTTGGCTTCCGATTTGGGCCTCGAAATCGGGGGCGGCGAGAGGGTGTACTGTAGCACTCTCACCGCCCCCGATGTTGAGGCCCAAATCGGAAGCCACGACGGCTCCAAATCAAACATTGATCAACATGAAAGTTGTAGATCTCGGCGAGACAAACAACTTTCGTGTTGATCACCTATTGATTTGGAGCCGTCTTGGCTTCCGGTTTGGGCCTCGAAATCGGGGGCAGCGAGAGGTTGTACTGTAGCACTCTCGCCGCCCCCGATTTCGAGGCCCAACTCGGATGCCAAGACGCCTCCAAATCAAAAGGTTATCAACATGAAATTTTTTCGTCTCGCCGAGATCTACAACTTTCATGCTGATCACGTTTTGTTTTGAGACCATCTTGACCCCCAAAAAGTCATGCCCCTTATTTTTTTTTTAAATTTGTGTTTGGTTTAGTCCCACACTGTCGGTAGGTTTGAAGCTTTTGGGTTTAAATATAGAATTTCATGATGAATGTTTGAAATTAGGCGGGCTTATGAGATTGCGGGCTTATCTTTAATTCTATGAACAAGGCGGGTTTGCGGGCTGTTTTTAAATCTGAGCTTTTAGCAGGCCTTTTTTATGTTATCTACCTAACTTTAAGATCCCCTAGTAGTAGATTTAGGACCTCTAGTAAAATGTGAAGAGACAGGGTTGGTTTGATCCAACAGTTCATGATCAAAACTCTGAAATCCGACGGCCACCTAATTTCCTTCCAATTTCGAACTCATGCTATTTGCAGACCTCAGTATTTCTTTAAAATATGGTATGTATATATATATATATATGATGGGGTCCCCCAGAGATTTCAAGTCAAACTGATAAAACTCGGACCGAGTACGCGTAAGCCCGACCGGAATAATTACGTCCAGCAAAACAGCAATCCCCTGCAAGAGCCCCGAAAGGAAGAACCAATCCCGCGTAGGTACCCCCAGCCTACGCATGGCAACACGCGACCAGTCCTTGGAAAAGCATCCTGCGGGTAGATAGCTAACGCAATGCCTTGAGCAAGTGAATCAGCATGGAGTATCCTTGGCATTGGTCCCCTAATGATGGCGTCGCATGTCGAAGCGGCCTGTACGATGATGAACTGCACGTCATACGTAGCTAGCACTGGGGGACGGAGCCCTAGAGTAATTGGAAGGATGATACTTCCAACGATCGGGATCGTTGGATGCCCTCTGACATATGCATCCCCTGAACCGAGTTGGATTTCTCTCCCTGAGATTCCAAGATGGAGAAGAGTTGATAGGAATAACACGTTGGCAGATACGTCATCGTCGATCATTATCCGGGGTACTTCGACCGGCGATCTCCCGAGGGTTGCCCAGATGTGCTGAGGAGCAGAGTTTGGGAGGCTGGGGACAGTTGGCCGGGCCGACCCTGGTGGCTTCTTGAACAAAGTCCCTTCATGGTATTGCCCCTCCGTAGGCTCTCTCGGGGTTGGTGGTGGGCCCCAAGCCTTTCCGTGAAACTTCTCGAGGAGTCTATGGCGTGTGAGTCGTTCGACCTCCTCCTTAAGGCGCATGCAGTCTTTGATATTGTGCTCGTTTCCTTTCTGAAAGTGACAATACTGGGATTGATTGCCTCTGCCCCGAGGGATCATCTTAGGCCTCCAGAGTTGGGGTGATTGCTAAGGGAGTCTAGAACCTCCATGAGAGAGGCGCCGAGCTCGGCGAAGTGTTGCTGCCCTCGACCTTGCGAGGTTTCGCTGCTGGGTTTGTTGTGCTTTCCGGGAGTTGGGCTTCTGGCGGGCGGTGCCCCCCGAAACTCTATGGGGCTCACGGTGCGGGCTACCCCAATGAGCGGTCGGTGTCCCGAGGGGAATGAAGCTGGACTACTTTCCATGGGATGTGCCCCCGAGATTTGGGAAGCTCCCATCTCGCTCAGCAATGTTAGCGTTTGTGTTTGATGCTCTTCCATCTGGCGCATGCGATCTTCCATTGATGACGTCAGTGCGGTGATTACTTCCTCAAGGCGTGGCGTCGAGCGGGCGGGTAAGTTGTCGGATGCTTGATTGCTAGGCTCTTTGAGAGCTGGCTGGCTAGTAGTGTGCGTGTTTTCCCATGTCATTGCTGCGAGTTGGAGGAATGCTGAAACTTATCAAAGTTTCTGGAAACACCTTCCCACAGACGACGTCAAACTATTGCGGGTCGCCCGGTCATTCCCTGGTCTGGAGAAATCAGACCGCATTAGCTCGGAATCGAACCAGGCATTCAAATAGTCAAAATGACCGCAATAAATGACAGGAGATGTTTTTTACGTGGAAAATCCGAAAAAGTTGAAAAACCATGTGGCTGGAATCGTGTCGGGCCAAAATCCACTAGCTTCTAGGAGTTTTATAGAGTTTGATTTGATCTTGAAGGGTGACAGACCGCTACTTTGTTACGAGTGCAGAGAATGAGGAAAAACGGCTTAGTTCTCGGAGCCTCGATGGAAGTGCTTCGGTGTTAGAATGTTGTTGAGCTCGCAGAACCTGGGTGAGAGCGTTCCAACTAGAAAATTTTCTAAGACTACAGATCTTCTGGTCGGGGCGCTCTCGTTGATGCAGAGTCTTGATGGGAAGTCTCTCGCGGAGGAGATTGACGAGACTTGGAGCGTGTTGAAGCCTTAGCATAAGGAGAAGTGCTGAGTGACTTCCTGAGCAGAGAATTGACCTAAGTCCACGATCTCGCCGAAAAAACTCAGAGCTCTCTCTTGTCTCTGGATTTGCATGTCTTCAAAGGATAGCATGGAGTCATATTTATAGTTTTCTGGAGAGTGATGGAGGTAATTTCGTCGGGGAGTTATTTGTGCTTGTGAATGGCGTCGCTCCATTTCAATCACCTGGATTAGCATTTTTGCCGAAATGACAGAAGTGCCCCCAGGCAGATCGGGCGACCAGGGCAAGGTGCCCGGAGGCGGCGGGGGACGGAGGCGACCGACTGAGGCGGCCGACGGTGGTGGAGGCGGTCGGAGACGGCGGGGGTCGCCGCCAACGGCAGGGACCGCCGTCGACACGCACGTGCGGGCGCGCCGCACGCATAGGGCGCGACCGCGTGATGCGTGGGCAGCGGCCATAGGGGGCGCGGCCCTGCAGCCGCGCGGGAGAGTGGCCCTGCGGCCGCGTCAGCCGCGTAAGGGGCGGACGCGTGCGGGCGAGACCCTGCGGCCGAGCGCGGGCTAGTGGAGTGCGACCTCGCGGGCCCGCCGCGCACCGCCCGCGCGGAGTGCAAACAAGCGGGCTGGCCTCACGCGGCCCGTGCACACAGGCTGCACGCCCACGCGGGGCCGCGCCAGCGCTGAGAGCGACCGCGCGCAGTTCGCGTGGAGTGCGATCGTGCGGGCCGCGCGGCCCTGCCGTGGTCGTGCGAGGGTTCGACTTCTTCTCTTGGGGCTCTCGGGGCTCGTGACTTTGATGCGCCCAATCGGTCTGGTCGGCTCGCACGTACTTGGTCCGAGTTTTGTCGGTTTGACTTAGAAATTTTTGAGGCGGACCCCATCAAAAATGTAATTACTTGAATAAACTAGTATTTTATTTTATTTTTAAATAAATTATTATATATGTTAAATAAATAATTAAAATAATAAAACTATATTTAATAATTATGAATGTTTTAACAAAAGCAATTTTTTGCGGGTTGCTAGAGGCTCTAGGTAAACCAAGCTAAATTGAATCGCCTTTTTCTTGTGAAACGGTCTAATGTGCCCACGGTCACAGAAAAAATAAAGTGTGGGCAACAAGTTTTTTAACATGAAAAACTCGTGAATATGGTAAAAAATCACGTAATTGATTCGGTGCCAACCAAACTTCACTATTCGTTGTTGTTTACAAATTTTGGAGAAGTCGAGGACGACAGACCGCTACTCATTACAACTTGAGAGTGAGAAAGAACAAGGCACGTTCGGAGGATGACAGACCACCGCTCACGAAGCTCAATGATTGTCTCTTCCTGCCGATGGAAAATGCTCGCGGTCGTTGTCCGAACACTAAGTGTTGGAGGGTGCACGCAGGAGGATTTCCGTGGAGGGCTGACGGTTGCCTTGCACATTGGAGCACGGTGGACTTCGAAGAATCTTCAGGGCGCCCAAAGGTTTTTCGAAGAAGGCGACGAGTATTTTAGCAGAGCTTTGGCCTGTATGAGGAGAAGACCGAGAGGATAAAAGTTAGAATGAAATGTAGAGTGAGCCCCTATTTATAGGATTTATGGGTGGTTACGGTCATCCGTAGATCATAACCACACATTTTACTAATTACGGCCCAATTTAGTATAGTTCAACACATATTATTTTTATAATTTTACAATGTGCAGACCGTCATCATTTTTGTTATTGGCACCCACCCATGATGAGTGATTACGCCGGAGGTTACGCGGGTGGTTACCCGCGTAATAGACAGTGGTGATTGCAAGGGACAATTGAATGGCGACAGTCGAAGGGGGGCCGACCGGAGGGAAAACCCATCTGGAATGGGCTGACCAAGCAGCCGCCCAGGGAGGGCCGACGGGGCGGTTGCCCCCGAAGGGGCGACCGGGCGCCTGTCAGTGTCGAGGAGGTTGGCCGAGCGGAGGCCGCTCGGGCGCCGCCCGTGCGCCTCTCGTGCCGGCCTTTCGGGGGCCGCCCCGGCGCCGCCCGTACCGGCCTTACGGGGGTCGCCCGGGCGGAGGCCGCCTGGGTACCGACCTCATGGTGGCCACCCGGGTGCCGTTCGCGGAGGCTGCCCGGGCGGCGCCCGTGCCGGCCTCACGGGGGAGAGGTCGGGCGGAAGCCGACCTCGTGGAGGCCAGGCGGGGAAAGGCCGACCTAGCGGCACCTGTGTCGGCCTTGCGGGGCTGGCCGGGCAGAGGCCGCCCTGGCACCAGCTGCGTAGAGGCCGGCTGGGAGGAGGCGGCGACCGACTTGAATGGTCGGTCGCGACGGTTGGCCATGCTTTTGTAGTGGAGGGATCGTGTGCGCGGATGATGCTTGGATCGGGAGCACGGATCGCATGCGGGACGGTTACTCCCATAAGCCCCCCCCATCAAGGAATTCCGGCTAATCAGAACCCTGAATTTCTATAAATTATGGGAGACCAGTTCATCTAAGTATCATTTTTTAATATTGCACATAAAAGTATATATACATATATATATAGGGAAGGAAATTAGGATGGCATTAGCATTGAAGTTGGACCAGTTCATCGCCAAAAACTAAAAGTCCAAATGGCACGCCGACGTCAGATTCCCGGCTAACAATTCTCGCCGTCTCTCTTCATTAATAAACCAGCGAAAATTTTCATCGCCTTAAATACCTTTCCATTTCTTCTCCGATCCTCGCAATCCCGCTGCTTTGACCCCCCAGCAATGCCGCCATCCCGCCCTTTCCACACCGGTAAAGTAATTGTAATTACCATCTTCTAAATTAACCCCATTGCCTCTCCCTCTGCCACCAGCTCACCGTCGTCTCCTATCCAATGTTCCCTTCATCGCCGGCGAGCCTCCTGCAGGCGGCCTTCGCCGTATCCTGCGGCCTTTTAATCATCCGCGTCTTGTTATCGCTCAAATCCCTTTGGTATATCGTTGGCCGCGTATGGAGATGGGTGGAGGAAAGAACTCAGGCGTACCAGAGCTTCAATGTCCCGCGCTACGGCGAGGGCTTGCAAGAAAATCCCCTGTATCGTAAGGTGTCCGCCTATGCCGCCGCCCTGCCGGCCGCCGAGGACTCCGATCACACCAATCTGTTCTCATCCGGCGTCCGCTCCAACGAGTTTTCAGCTCAGCTCGCCGCCGGGCAGGTCGTCAATGATTTCTTTCTCGGTGCACGTGTCTCGTGGACCTTTCTACCTAGCGACGATGGCGGGTGCCTCGTGCTCCGGCTCCGGCGGCAGGACAGGTATAGGGTGCTCCGGCCGTATCTACAGCACGTTGAGAACGCCTCCGATGAGATCGACCTTCGGCGGAAGGAGATCAGGCTGTTCTCAGTCGCTGGACGGCGGTGGAGATCGGTGCCGATGACGCATCCGGCGACTATGGAGACGGTGGCGATGGAACAGGACATGAAGAACAAGGTGCGAGCAGATCTTGAATCGTTTCTAAAGGGGCGGCCGTATTACACGCGGCTCGGGCGCGTGTGGAAGAGGAGCTACCTCCTTCACGGCCCTCCGGGGACAGGCAAATCCTCCTTTGTAGCCGCCATGGCTCGATTTCTCTGCTACGATCTCTACGACCTCGATCTATCCGTCGTCTCCGGCGCCGCCGACCTTCGATCGCTACTACTCGACACGACTCCGAGGTCCATAATCTTGGTCGAGGATCTCGATCGCTATTTTTCCGCCGGCGGCGAGGTCTCCGGTATGCTAAATTTTATGGACGGCGTCTTCTCCTGCTGCGCGGAGGAGCGGGTGATGGTCTTCACGGCGAGCAGCAAGAACACGCTCGATCCGACGGTGATCCGGCCTGGCCGCCTCGATGTCCAGATCCACTTTCCCCTCTGCGATTTCACCGCCTTCAAGACGCTGGCGAGCAACTACCTCGGGCTGAAAGATCACAAGCTCTACCAGCAAGTGGAAGAAGGTTTTCAGGCGGGGGCAAGGCTAAGCCCCGCTGAGATCGGCGAGATCATGATAGCACACCGCGGATCTCCGAGCCGCGCCCTCAAATCCGTCATCAGCGCTCTGCAGCGCTCCTCCTCCTTCACTGCGCCGGAGAAGACAGTCTGCACGAGCTATGAATCTGGAAGCCGCCGATTGTCGGACTCGGAAACTGTTGGATGCGTTTCGGGAAGGCTGGGGTTGGGAGTAGGGAAGGATACGACGGTGAGGGAGTTTCGCAAGCTTTACGGCCTTATACGGTTGCGGAGCGGGAGCAGGAAGGAGGGTGCGTTGGCGGTGGAAGTTTCCGGCGCCGGCGTTGATGCCGGCGGGAGGGCGGTTTAGACGATTAGAAAGAATCCCTGAAACGCAGTAGAGGCGGTTCCTTGCCTTGGGTTCCAGCCTGGATTTTTGCTTCGCCACGGCATCAGTTCGATTCCGTCCTCTCAGATCCTACTAATGACGTCAACATAAATTACAATTGGTTAGGGTGTAAATTGTAAATTTGCTACCAAAATTCAAGGATCAATTGCGAAGTTTTTTTTTTGTTAGTTTATTTATTTTTTTTATTTTTTTTTGAGATTCTAGTGCTATGCAAAGACTTTTAGGGCGATAATAAATTTCATTGAGAACGTGATTTCTTTTATCTTGTACATTATTTTGAGCCCTGCTTTAAACTTGGATATTATTTGATAGATGAATACTGGCTTTAAGCTTTTTTTGTTGTAAAGTTTTTCCTAACTTTTCTTCCAATTATTTAATCTGAGTTTTATATCGGAGAAAATTTCTCAATATTAGAGGCAATGGGCTGTTTGTGTTGGAGTTTTTGCGCTCAATATTAATTGAAATGATTGAATTGTGAATTGAAAAAATATGAAGAGAAAGAAAGTCAAAGTAGTCATCAAAACAATCTCCGTCTCTCTCAATCTCTCACCACCAAACTTCCTAGAGAGCTTCACCCATCTTTCACAAAATCATTTTGAAACTCTTTCCCTCCTCCTGCGGGGGTTGCCGTGAATTGAATGTTAGCGGCGTTTGATGTGTTTTCTCTCTCCATGAATCCAACCTGTTAGTCTAGAATGCTCCAACAGCTCCAGTGAGTCTCACTTATCCCTCAGAGAGCAGATTTAGGCTTCGTTTGGGAGTACTTATTTTAAGGTCTGGTTTATGCGGTCGCAACCGCTTGACCGGTGAAAATAAGTCCTCCCAAACGGAGCCGTAGTGCCCTAAATCAAATTGAACCACTTTATCCTCTCCGCAGCACATGGTTTAGTCAATTCCGGACACTTCAGAGGCAACCTAGTGCTGATGGCTCAAGATAGGGTTGTTGTGGCGGGGTGGTATATGGATGACACCATCACTGCCAGCAACCGCCCTGTCCCGTCAGTGAGTATGCATATATGATCATGGATCAGCTGGTGGCCTAGTGTCGGCGATGAGGTATACCGTCGGCACAAGGCCAAATCGAACCACTTTATCCTCTACGCAGCACATGGTTTAGTCAATTCTAGACACTTCAAGGGCGATCAAGTGCCGACGGTTCAAGATAGGGTTGCTGGAGCAGGGTGGTATGGACGACACTATCACCGCCAACGACCGCCCCGTCCCGAAGGTGAGATGTACATATATGACCATGGATCAGGTGGTGACCAAACACAATAGTGCAATTCGTTTTGGTAAGGAGATTGCAAAAGCGTATCATCATACCTAATAAGGTTATTTATCAATCATAATGGTTTTTATACCGAGTTGGGTCATTCATCAAAGTTATAGCTAAAGCTTCGTTTGAGAGGACTTATTTTTACCGGTTAAGAGGTCACGATCGCATGAACCAGATCATAGTTAAGATCTGGTTCATGCGATCGTGACCGCTTGACCGGTGAAAATAAGTCCCCCAAACAGAACCTAAAACTCTTAGTATTTTATTATGATTTTTTCAAAATATTTTGAGGCCACTCTGACCTACAACTTCATGTTAATACCTCAAAAAATGGGACCCATGTATGAGTCAAGTTGTAATTTATTCTATTGAGACCTTCAGACGACTCATCATGAAATCGTCCTAAATGAATGTATTTTGTAGACCTTAATCAATCCAACAATACTCTAATTTGTGGGACGCGATCCCGTGATTTTCACGTTTATGAATTTATTTAGGGGACTTCCAATGCGCCGACCAGACAGTTATCCTTAATGAAAATTATAGATTTGAGAATAATTATTAATGGGTTGTTAAAGCAGATTATGTTGATTTAGATAAGCCTTTGTTTGTGGACATTGAATTTTTGTATCGGGTGATGTGCTACTTTATATTTCTTTGAATTTAATGCTTCTCGAATCTTTGGTTTTTTACATAAAAAACAGAACGAAGCTGATAGGGAACGAGGGTCCGAAGATAACGGCAACCCCCACCGATCAATAGAGTCAAAGCAATAAGAAACAAAACAAAAACAACACCACAGATGAACACAGAGATTTACGTGAAAACCTTCACCACTTGAAGGTCAAAAACCACGGAGCACGGCACAACGAAAATCCACTATAATAAATAAGGATTACAAGATTTATCTAGGTTTGCCCAAAACCTAGAATGCCCTCCGGATTTGACACACAAATCCACTCCTCTCTACCACCAAGATCAAGCCACAACTTCTCTACAACAAGGATAAAATCCTACTCTCTCTTCAAGCAAAATAGCAAACGAAGACAAGAAAGGGAACACCTGAGACCGTAGACGAAGAAGCCCTTGAAACGGTAGAGAAATCTCCTTCAATAGCACCGAGGAAACACCTCCTTCAAGCGGCGAAGAACCGCCTACAGCAGCGGCAAAACTTCCTTGCAGCAGCGGGAATAGCGGCCGAGGACGGCGCGGGCGCGGCGATGGCGGCCGGCGGTCGGCACAGGCTCGGCGATGGCGGACGAGCGAATGGCACGCGGGCTGGGGTTTCCGGCTGCTACTTTCTCACGACCTAAACTTCTATCGGGAGAAGATGATATTTTAAAAAAGGCCACGCAGCTTTTTAAGAAAGAAAACTGCACAGTTTTTAAAATATAAAAACTGCTCACTTAGCACAAAGGCAAACAGCACTAAAAAGGTTGCCACCTCAAAATCCAGGTTGCAACTCCTGAAAATCCTGCACAAAAAATCTGCACCTTTAGGGGCTGAACCTCAACAAACTCCCCCTTCAGACCATAAAGGAGAGTATCCCACCTTGACTCCTTCAGGTGGGGATCATGCCGATCAACCGCCGGCAGAGATCATGCTTTTCCCTTGGGACGACCTTCGTCATCATGTCCGAGGGATTTTCATCCGTGTGGATCTTCTCCACCACCAACAACTTCTCCTCCACAACATCCTGAATCCAGTGATACTTCACGTCAATGTGCTTCGTCCTGGAGTGAAAGGCGGGATTCTTGGCCAAAAATATAGCGCTCTGATTGTCACAGAAAACTGTGTACACGTCCTGTCGGAGATTAAGCTCTAGCATGAACTTCTTCATCCAAATAAGCTCCTTTGACGCCTCAGTCAACGCAATATATTCAGCCTCCGTCGTCGACAGTGCCACGCACTTCTGAAGCCTTGACTGCCACGACACTGCTCCCCCTCCAAAAGTGACCACGAATCCAGAAGTAGATCTCCTCGTGTCAACATCTCCTGACATATCCGAATCCGAGTACCCAACAAGTTCTGGTGGACCTCCACCAAACTGTAAACAAAGGTCTGAGGTACCTCGGAGATAGCGGAGTATCCATTTCACAGCACTCCAATGGACTTTCCATGGGTTTGCCAAGTAACAGCTCACAGACCCCACAGCATGAGCTATGTCTGGCCTAGTGCAGACCATAGCATACATCAGGCTCCCCACTGCGGATGCATAAGGAATTTGGCTCATCTCTTCCACCTCCTTCTCAGATGAGGGGCTTTGAGAACTAGAAAGTCTGAAGTGCCCGGCCAGAGGAGTAGCAACGGGTTTTACCTTGTTCATCATGAACCTCTTCAGCACTTTCTCCACATACTCAGACTGAGACAGCCATAGTTGACCAGCACTCCTGTCCCTGGTAATTTTCATTCCAAGGATCTTCCTTGCCGGTCCCAAATCCTTCATTTCAAAGGACTCACTGAGCTCCTTCTTCAACTCAGCTATGCTGGCCTTGTCATCCCCAACAATCAGCATATCATCTACGTACAACAGCAGAATAGTGAACATCTTCTCAGTCCTCTTCACATACACACAGTGATCAGCCCTGGTCCGTTGGAATTTGCTCTTCATCATGAAAGAGTCAAATTTCTTATACCACTGCCTGGGTGCCTGCTTCAACCCATAAAGGCTCTTCTTGAGCCGGCAGACCAGATGATGCTTCCCCTTAGCCACAAAGCCTTCGGGCTGCTCCATATATAGCTCTTCCTCCAAATCGCCATGCAGAAATGCCGTCTTGACGTCCATCTGCTCGACTTCAAGATCCATGGAGGCAGCCATACCCAACACCAGTCTGATAGAGGACATTTTCACCACTGGAGAAAAAATCTCGTCGAAGTCGACACCTTGTTTCTGACTGAAACCTTTCACCACAAGTCTCGCCTTGTACCTTGGCTGAGAGCGATTTTCATCCAACTTTAACTTGAAGACCCATTTGTTCTTCAAGGCTCTCTTCCCTTTAGGCAATGGGACTAAATCATACGTCTCGTTCTTCTGAAGGGAGTACAACTCCTCTTCCATAGCAGCTGTCCAAGCCTCACGATCTTCAGCACTCTGAGCCTCCACATAGGACTCAGGCTCTCCACTATCTGTAAGCAAAATATACTCATGAGGGGAATACCTGGTATTGGGCCTTCTGACTCTCTCAGATCTGACAAGAGGAACCTCCACCACAGGTGGTACATCAACTGGCAGAGCTCCCCCTGCATCCGGAATCATCTCCTCATCAGGAATAAGCTCACCAACTTCCTCCTCAGCATGCCCATCATCAGCAGCAGTCTCTACTGGCACATCATCAGCATAAAGTCTCTCCTCCGCAGGTGGAAACTGTGGAACCTGTGACTCCGCAGCATTATGATCACCAACCACTTGATCTTCAACAAAGATCACATCTCTGCTTCTGATCATTTTCTTGTTCACAGGATCCCAGAGTCTATAGCCAAACTGCTCATGGGGAAATCCCATCAAGATGCACTCCCGGGATTTCTCATCAAGCTTCGATCTCTCTTCCTTGGGGACATGAACGTGAACTTTGCACCCAAACACCCGCAAATGTCCGTACGACACTTCCTTCCCGGACCAAACACACTCTGGAATATCACCATTTAGAGGTGCAGAAGGAGACAGATTTATCAGATGTACAGCAGTTTGCACAGTCTCAGCCCAAAACTGTTTGCTAATGCCAGCTTGAGAAATCATACATTTGATCTTCTCAATAATCGTCCTGTTCATCCTTTCTGCTAACCCATTCTATTGCGGCGTCCTTGGGATTGTCCTTTCATGTACTATGCCATGCCTTCTGCAGTAAGCGTCGAAGGCACCAGTGTACTCTCCCCCATTGTCAGATCGAACTCGCTTTATTTCTTTCCCGGTCATCTTCTCCACCTTCGCTCTGAACTCTTCAAACTTTGCTAGAACATCACTCTTCTGCTTCACAGAATATGCCCAGACTTTCCTGGAGTGATCGTCAATGAACGTGACAAAGTAAGCGGCTCCACCCACAGACTTGGGCTCAATAGGACCACACACATCAGTGTGTATCAAGTATAGTAACTCCGCCTTCCTCTTTGGTTCAGAATCAGCAAAGGAAACACGTTTCTGCTTACCGGCCAAACAGTGCGAACATGTATCAGGAAGCCCTCCAGATAGCTCCGGAAGGACCTTGTTCTTCACCAAGATCTTCAAGTTCTTCTCGCTGATATGCCCAAGTCTGCGATGCCATAACTCCATAGAGTCGCCCTCTGCCGCATTCACACTTGGACCACAGATCTTGGCTTTAGTACGATAAAGGCCACAACACTTCCTACCTCTGGCTACTACCAAAGAACCCTTCAACAACCTCCAGGTCCCTCCACCTTCAATGCTTGTGAAACCACCATCATCAAGCCTACCAATGGAAATCAGATTCATTCTCAAGTCAGGAATATGCCTGACGCCCTTGAGAATAATCTTCCCCAATTCAGTCTCCAGATGGACATCACCACTGCCAACAATCAATGACTCACCGGAATTTGCCATCCGGATCACACCAAGATCTCCCTCAGAATAGGTGTAGAAGTAATCTCTATGAGGAGTGCAATGATAGGATGCACCTCCGTCCACAATCCAGTCTGTGTCAACGCAGTCCTGGCAAGACGACCCACTGCACTGCAAGCATAACGGCTCAGCCTCCACAATCGAAGTCGTCGCATCACCACTAGATTCTCCAACCTCCTTGGTTTTTCCCTTCAGGTCTCTTTTCATTTGGAAGCAATCCTTCTTGAAATGACCCTTCTTCTTACAATAGTAGCACTCGATATCCTTCTTAGACTTGCCCCTGGACTTACTCCTGGAACTGTCCCTGTGCTTCACATCCTTCTTCACAGACCGGCCTCTTCCCTCCATAAGAAAAACACCCTAAGTGAAAGATCCAGAATCCTTCCTTCTCAGTTCTTCGTTCAGGAGACATCCAGACACCATCTCCATGGTTACCACGCCATCAGGTGCTGAGTTGCTCAACGATACTACTAGAGTCTCCTAACTCTCGGGTAAAGAACTAAGGATCATCAGAGCTTGGAGTTCATCTTCCAAAGTGATCTTCATGGACTCCAACTGATTGATAATACTTTGAGCAAGGTTCAGATGCTCAGCCATCTGTGAACCTTCCCGATACTTCAAATTGACAAGCTTCCTAATCAGAAATGCCTTGTTACCTGCAGTCTTCCGCTCATACAAAGCTTCAAGCTTTTTCCATAAGGCCTGAGCCGAGGTCTCCGTGGAAACATGATGAAAAACAGAGTCATCGAGCCACTGTCTAATGAACCCTACTGCCTTTCGATCCATTTTCTTCCACTCTTCATCATCCTTAACTGAAGCAGGTCTCCCCGTCAACGGAGCATGGAGATCTTTACAATATAAAAGATCCTCCATCCGAGGCTTCCAGATGCTCCAATTCTTGCCATTCATACTGACCATCCTTGTGTTCTGTTCCATTGCTTTCTCAAACAACTCTATTACGGTCCATAAGTCGATTTATTTCAAGGGATTAACAAGAGAGGATAGGGAGCGGACCGATGGTCGTCACCTACCGCACCAAGTTAGAAACCGAGAAATAAAAACGACTAGCCAAAGAACCTCGCTCTGATACCACTTGATATGGAACGAGGGCCCGAAGATAACGGCAACCCCCACCGATCAATAGAGTCAAAGCAATAAGAAACAAAACAAAAACAACACCACAGATGAACACAGAGATTTACGTGAAAACCTTCACCACTTGAAGGTCAAAAACCACGGGGCACGGCACAACGAAAATCCACTATAATAAATAAGGATTACAAGATTTATCTAGGTTTGCCCAAAACCTAGAATGCCCTCCGGATTTGACACACAAATCCACTCCTCTCTACCACCAAGATCAAGCCACAACTTCTCTACAACAAGGATAAAATCCTACTCTCTCTTCAAGCAAAATAGCAAACGAAGACAAGAAAGGGAACACCTGAGACCGTAGACGAAGAAACCCTTGAAACGGTAGAGAAATCTCCTTCAATAGCACCGAGGAAACACCTCCTTCAAGCGGCGAAGAACCGCCTACAGCAGCGGCAAAACTTCCTTGCAGCAGCGGGAATGGCGGCCGAGGACGGCGCGGGCGCGGCGATGGCGGCCGGCGGTCGGCACAGGCTCGACGATGGCGGACGAGCGAATGGCACGCGGGCTGGGGTTTCCGGCTGCTACTTTCTCACGACCTAAACTTCTATCGGGAGAAGATGATATTTTTAAAAAGGCCACGCAGCTTTTTAAGAAAGAAAACTGCACAGTTTTTAAAATATAAAAACTGCTCACTTAGCACAAAGGCAAACAGCACTAAAAAAGTTGCCACCTCAAAATCCAGGTTGCAACTCCTGAAAATCCTGCACAAAAAATCTGCACCTTTATGGGCTGAACCCCAACAGAAGCTTCACATAGTTGTTAATGTCAGGAAAATAATAATCCCAAATGTTCGGGCTACGGGGCAGCCTGTGGTTAGTTGGTCTACAGTTGAGACATGATGGCAAGAGAACTGAGAGGATGAGAGCTGTCAATGAGCACATCTCAAGTGCTATAGCCGAGATGTCCCATCACGTACTCGAAAGTTCGAGAAAATTTTCCCTCCGCAACCAAAAGTAGGCTAAGTATGGTACGAGGAAGACACCAAGAGATGAGTAGAAGACTTAAGGGGGGAGTTGAGAGTTTTCAGGTACTTTTCCTGGTATCATGGGGTCTTATTTATAGACAAATCCTGAGAGAGGGGGGCCATCATTGTGAGAATGGACTCCCCACTACGACATTCCAGTCGTGCAAGCCGTAGAAGATTATGCCCTTAGGCGATCTTTGAGGGCTTCCTCGCCTAATAGGCACTTTGTAAGGTTTCCTCATGTAACACCCACATTCGTCGTATGACATATAAGATAAGGTCCAGCTGGAACCCGACACCATATACCACGGGCAGTCGGAAGGGTTACGTATGAATAACCAAACTATCTAATTAAGACTACTCGTCCTAACACAGAGCATTCTAGCAGAAGCTTTTAAACAGTTGAAAGAACCCATAATAGTAATCCAATAATCATGAATGTCCACAACCACTACAACTGGAATGAAATGCAAATACACTGAAAGATACTTGGCTTTATGGCCTTACAGGAGTTCACTTAATAATATAATGTTTTCCATACATCGGCTCGCAGGCCGGCCACACATGACAAAATAAAGAACAACTATTCGCTTGGGCCTTCGAGGGCCAACTCAGTAACATGGGCTCCAGCCCGCTATTTAGTATCTGGCTCCGCAGCACCTGCAAGCAACATTCCACCGCACGGTGGCAAACAAAGCAACGGTCAGCCAAAGCCGACCAAATTATAACAACCACGCCCCTTTCTCGGGACGACGGTGCTCATTCCCTGCATTTCATTAGCCCAGCTAAACAATTAAGTATAAATATATTTCGCCACAGGTGTAGACTCGCACGGTCAAACATCTCGTGCACTTAGGGCACATTATCGGTGAATCCGGTCAATTTTGTGGCTTCACCACCATCCCCGGGATGGCAATAACATGAGCATTTTAGCCTTTCTGACCACTATTTAAGGCTCCCGACTATGCCAACGGCCAGTCCCCATCAATGGGTCCCTCGCACCGAACCACATAGCCCAGGTCAGATTCCACTTGCCTATTGTTCACACCTCCTAGTCACCTTAAGACCTACGCGCGGGCCAAGCTTCTCTCGAATCCTAACATTTTCCAAACAATCACATAACCCAGTTATGTTCAAGGTCGGTTCCCTGACCGCCATGTTAGCAGAATAATGATTCCACTCAGTTTTCCGGGTGCGCCTTGGAGTTAATCCCCAAGGATCCCTGTTGTAATCTACCGCATAGAAACCCGAAAACCCAAAGCATGGAGTCTTCTCCGGTAAACCATAACAAATGCAACATCACCGATCCAGACCAACATGTCCGGGTAGCCTTCACACATAATGTCTATGTCCGTACTTCGATTCCAGACTCTATATGCAACACAAGGGGGACTATTCTCGTCAACCCTAGGGAACACTGCACACTCGTCGCACACTCGCGGGAGCGGGTTTCCCCATGCAAAAAGGAAGAGAGCTTCACAGGCTCAAGTAGAGAATCGTTACCCTTGTAGTACGCTTTTGCGCCATGGAAAATTACACTGATAGAAGTCTTCGCAACGGGATTTTCTCCACGGATCCGCTCTTGGTTCTCTAAACGGTGCTCTGATGCTCCGCCGGTGGCCGGAATCCTCCTCCTTCTTCCTCCTCTCTCTAACTCCTTGAAAGAGAGTTCTTAAGAGAGAAATGAGGAATTGATCCTTTATTTCCGACCTTAACAGAGCAGGAACTCATCTGGGCCGTCAGATCTTAATTAAAGAAAACGAACGGCTCAGATCTATACAGAAATCCTCAAACCTTGGCCGAACACGGCCTCGCACACGGCCGTGTCCCAGGCCGTGTGCCTCGATCCAGGCATGATCGTCGAACGCAGAAAAACCACACGACAAAGACATGCCCGTGTCTCAACCTGACACGCCTGTGTCAGGTCCTCGACACGCCCGTGACCGGAGGCGTGTCCCGTATAACCGTCACGCCAACCGTCACATCTCTTGGGAACACGGGTAGTGATACGGGTAGGCACGCGCCCGTGTCACGCTGCCGTGTTTCCTGCTGTGTCCTTCTCTGGACACAGCCGGCCAAAACACCAAGCAAGACACGGCCTTGGACATGCATATGTCCTAGGCCGTGTACCCCTATATAGACACCAAAATTTCTTTTGGATACGATCAGCTCAAATACGATTTCCGGGGCGTTACAAATCTCCCCTCTTAAGGAATTTCGTCCCGAAATTAAGTAAAGGTACATAAAATTATATGTTACCTGAGTGAAATAACTCAGAGTATTCCTACAACATAGTTTGCTCTCACTCCCAAGAAAGCTCCGCACGTCCGCAGTTATCCCAGCGAACCTTAACCATTCAGATTTCCTTGTTGCGGAGTCGTTTGACTTCAATGTCTTCTATACGTATAGGCTTGACCTTTGTCGTCAACTCGTAATCAACCGACACTTGATTGACTGCAACTATCTGCGAAAGCTCTTGCACTGCCTTACGTAACAACGATACGTGGAAAACATCGTGCAGCCCACTCAACTCCACCGACAACATCAATCTATACACTGCTTCGCCAACACGCTCCAGGATTTCAAATGGTCCAAGGTATCTCGGACTCAACTTCTTCAAACGTCGAACCCGCGAAATGCCCTTAAACGGCTTGATTTTTAAATACACCCAGTCGCGAACACCGAACTCCACGTTCCTATGCTTGGCGTTATAGTACTTTGCTTGCCTGTCCTAAGCGATCTTCAACATTTCCTGAATTGTACGTACCATTGAAGTGGCGTCTTCCACCGCTTGACATTTATACAACTTCGACTCGCCTGTCTCCAACCAAGACAACGACGTACGACACTTCCTCCCATACAAGGCCTCGAAAGGTGTCATTCCAATACTCGCTTGAAAGTTGTTGTTATACGCAAACTCCACCATGTACAAGTGATCCTCCCAATGCTTTTTGAAATCTAGGACGCACATGCGAAGCATATCCTCCATCGTCCTGTTGACCCTCTCGGTCTGACCGTCCGTCTATGGGTGGAAGGCTGTGCTGAAACTCAGCTTAGTTTCCCAACAAACTATGCACCAGCCTCCAGTCCTTAGACGTGAAGCGTCCATCTCGGTCACTTACAATACTGCGGGGCACACCATACAACCGTACGATATTATCCACTTAGAGTTTGGCTAACTTTTCCACCAGATCTTCCTTCCTATTCGGGATGAAATGCGACACTTTTGTCAACCAGTCTACGACCACCCAGATGGCGTCGTTACCCTTCCGCGACTTTGGCAAACCATGCACAAAATCCATAGAAATGTCGTCGAATTTCCATTCCGGGATAAGCAAGGACTTTAGGAAGCCTCTGGGCTTCTGGCACTCCGCTTTCACCAAGGCACAAGTTTGGCACTTGGCCACATAAAGTGCTACATCCTTCTTTAATCCTGGTCACCAGAATAACTTCTTCATGTCTCTATACATCTTCGTGCTTCCCGGGTGGATTGAGTACTTGGTATGATGAGCCTCATACATCAACTCCTTCCAAAGATTATCAGCACTAGGGACGCATAGACGACCGTCCTTCCTTAGCAGTCCATCCTCAACCGCAAACTGGGAATTTGACCCATCCAAAGATTCATTTAAGATCCGCTTCATGCTGCTATCCTGAACCAAAGCCCGTCGAACTCTATCAGCCAAGTCATACTGCACCTCTCTCCAACACAATATCGCCTCGGCACTAGACTGCTTATCGACGCAGGAAATCTCTAATGCCTCCAAATCACGGACCAATCTCTCATCAAGTACCGACAACCAACTGGCCTGCGCAGGAGCCCTGCGGCTCAACGCATCCGCCGCCGCGTTTCCTTTCTCATATACATAATGTATCTTGAAGGTATAGTCCCCGAAGAACTCCATCCACCTCAGATGTCTCATGTTCAGATCCTTCTGATCTAGTAGGTACTTCAGGCTCTTATGGTCGGTGTATATATCGACCTTTACCCCGTACAGATAGTGCCTCCACAGTTTTAGAGCAAATATCACGGCTGCTAACTCTAAGTCATGGAACGGATAATTCCTCTCGTGAACCTTCAACTGTCGTGATCCATAGGCTATCACACACCCATGCTGTAGTAGAACACAACCCAAACCACTGCCCAAAGCATCACTATAACTTTCAAATCCTTCGGTTCCACTTGGCGAACATAAAATAGGCGTCATGGTCAACCGCCTCTTCAACTCTTCAAAATCTTGCTCACACTCCAGCGACCACACGAACTTTTGATCTTTCCTTGTCAACGTCGTGAGTGGTAACGCTATCCGCGAGAATTTCTCTACGAAGCGCATGTAGTAGCCGGCAAGCCCCAAAAAGCTTCGAACTTCCGCCATTGTAGACAATACAGGCCACTCCCATATCGCTGCTATCTTTGTCGGATCCACCGCTATCCCTTCTCCACTAACAACATGACTAAGGAACGCTACTGAGGATAACCAGAACTCACACTTGGAGAACTTAGCATACAACTGATTCCTCCTCAACGTCTCCAACACCATGTGTAGATGCTTGTAATGGTCCTCCTCATACTGCGAGTATAACAATATATCATCGATAAATACTATCACGAAATGATCCAGGTATTCTCTGAGCATCCTGCTCATCAGATCCATAAACACGGATGACACATTGGTCGACCCAAACAGCATGACTGTGAACTCGTAATGCCCAAACCGCATGCTGAACGCTATCTTTGGGATATCGCTTTCCCTTATCCTCAATTGGTAGTAGCCGAACTTCATATCTAACTTCGAATATACTGTTGACCCAACCAATTGATCAAATAGATCGTCAATCCTGGGGATCGGATATTTGTTCTTCTCCGTAAGCTTGTTCAACTCTCGATAGTCAATACAGAGTCGTAAGCTCCCATCCTTCTTCGTAACGAAAAGAACCGGTGCACACGAAGGCGACGAACTTGGAAGCACATACCCTTGCTCCAACAACTCCTGCAGTTGCACCTTCAACTCTGCCATCTCTCGCGGCGCTATCCGATACAGAGAGCGTGACACCGGTTTGACACCTGGTACCAGCTCAATTGTAAAATCAATCTCCCGCTGAGGAGAAGCTCCTGGGAGATCATCTGGGAACACATCAGGATACTCGGACACAACTGGGATACTGTCCAGACTTGGCCTAGGCGTTGAAGCCTGCACTAAGGTGACAAACAGCTCTGCACCAGGCCGAACTGCCTTGATCACTTGTAGGGTCGACATCAAAACTTTACCCGACCCCTTCATGCCTGCAAACATAGTCTCACGTTCAGTATGCAACCCCAACTTAACCTCCTTTCGGTTGCAATTGATGTAAGCTCGCTGCTCCGAGAGCCAGTCCATACCAAAGATTACGTCGAACTCCACTAACGGTAGAACCAACGCTCGCAAATCAAACTCCTGGTCTCCAATCCGAATCTTTACCACACAGAACTTATCTGCATGCATTGAGCACCCATTGGGCAACAACACATCCAACTTGTCTTTTGCCATCGAGGAAGGGACCCCGATGTGCGAAATGAACCTTTCGGACAAGAAGGAATGTGATGCTCCCGTATCAAACAGGGCTATCGCCGGACGATCGAAAATCAACACGAAGCCTAGCACCAACAAATATAAGCTAACATATAAAAAGGTAACAACTACATAAAGTTAAACTGCTATAATTTAACTCATACGTGTCACCACGTCAGCTTGTTTCATGGCTTCTTGTAGACCAAGATTATAAACTCTAGGCTGGGCTGGAGCATGATGAGATGCGGTTGACTCCACCGCCTTCCCTTTCTCTTCATAGGTCGCTCCAGGCTTCCTCTCGGACTTTGCACGTCCGCTCCAACACTCACGAGCAAAGTGCCCCGTCTTCCCACAGTTGTAGCAAGCTCCTGGGACTCGACTTATAGTTTCCCCCGGCGCACCAGACGAAGGGGCTGAGTTCGAAGTCCTCTGCTTCTTGTTCAATCTGCGGAATCCTGACTTTGTATTTGGCACTTTGAACTCTGCCTTTTTTTCCCCTGGGTCCTTCTTCTCTTGCACTTTCTTCACAACCTTTTCCAATGATCGGGCCGAATTGACCAAGGATAGGAAGCCATGTGCCTTAGGCCCAGCAAGGATTAACTGTAGGTCGCCACGTAGACCTTCATAAAATCGGTTGGTCTTCCTCTCTTCTTCCGTAAACATGGCACAAGCATATCGACCCAACCGTATAAACTCGTGGAGATACTCGTCCACGCTTCTGGCTCACTGAGTCAACCCAAGATACTGATTCTCCATCTCAAGCTTCTGAGCAGAGGGTATATATCTGGCCAAGAACAATCTTGAGAATTCCTCCATAGGTACATCAGCAAGTTGCCTTCCCACTAAGAGATGAAACTCCAACTCATCCCACCACTGCCTCGCCTCACCAGCCAAAAAGAAGGTCGCTATGGTGGTCTTCTGCCACTCCTCAGTTAGCGTGGCCATCAAGACCCTCTTTATCGTAGAGAGCCAATCCTCAGCTTGAGTCGACGTTCCAATCCCATCAAACACTGGAGGATTAAAGCCCATTACATGCTTAAGCTGTCTCTCCGTATCCCTCCTCGGCTCTACCTGATCCACTGCCAAGCGCTCCACCACTCTTGGCTCTGTCTCCCTAACCGGTTCTTGCTCATTCACAGGAGGTGCGTGATGCATCTGCCCTGCAGGCTGGGCATTTATCATGGAAAAAACTGCTTCAGCCACCAACCTGATGGTTTTCGCTGAAGGAGGTGTTGTAGGCACATCCCTCATTGCACTACTTTCCGCCGATTGCGGACGCTCCGATTGACCAACACAACTCCTAAATGCTTATAATAGCAAAGAACCTAGATTAGACGACACACAAATTGCTAAAAGCAATCATTAGAACACTCAGGTTCCACAAAACAAGTGTATTTTTTCATTCCTAAGTGAACATTCATGGGTTCTTTTTGATATTATAATGATGACACACACATGTGCTCACCACCCCTTAAAATAATTCGCCCACGAATTCATTTAAGCCTGACCGTAACCAGAAGTCTGATACCAAATTGTAACACCCCCATCCGTCGTATGTCATATAACAGAAGGTCCAGCTGGAACCCGACGTCATATACTACGGACAGTCGGAAGGGTTACGTATGAATAACCAAACTATCCAATTAAGACTACTCGTCCTAACACAGAGCATTCTAGCGAAAGCATTTAAATAGTTGAAAGAACCCATAATAGTAATCCAATAATCATGAATATCCACAACCACTACAACTGGAATGAAATGCAAATACACTGAAAGATACTTGGTCTTATAGCCTTACAGGAGTTCACTTAATAATATAATGTTTTCCATACATCAGCTCGCAGGTCGGCCACACATGACAAAATAAAGAACAACTATTCGCTTGGGCCTTCGAGGGCCAACTCAGCAACATGGGCTCCAGCCCGCTATTTGGTACCTGGCTCCGCAGCACCTACAAACAACATTCCACCGCACTGTGGCAAACAAAGCAACGGTCAGCCAAAGCCGACCAAATTATAACGACCCCGCCCCTTTCTCTGGATGGCGGTGCTCCTTCCCTGCATTTCATTAGCCCAGCTAAACAATTAAGTATAAATATATTTCGCCACAGGTGTAGGCTCGCACGGCTAAACACCCCGTGCACTCAGGGCACATTAACGGTGAATCCGGTCAATTCCGTGGCTTCACCACCATCCCCACGATGGCAATAACATGAGCATTTTAGCATTTCTGACCACTGTCTAAGGCTCCCGACTATGCCAACGGCCAGTCCCCATCAATGGGTCTCTCGTACTGAACCATATAGCCCAGGTCCGATTCCACTTGCCCGTTGATCACACCGCATAGTCACGTTAAGACCTACGCGCGGGCCAAGCTTCTCTCAGATCCTAACATTTCCAAACAATCACATAACTCAGTTATGTTCAAGGCCGGTTCCCTGACCGCCAAGTTAGCAGAACAACGATTCCGCTCAGTTTTCCGGGTGCGTCTTGGAGTTAATCCCCAAGGATCCCTACTGCAATCTACCGCATAGAAACCCGAAAACCCAAAACACGGAGTCTTCTCCGGCAAACCATAACAAATGCAACATCACCGATCCAGACCAACATGTCCCGGTAGGTTTCACACACAATGCTTATGTCAGTATTTCGATTCCGGACTTTATATGCAACACAAGGGGGACTATTCCCGTCAACCCCAGGGAACACCGTACACTCGCGAGAGCAGGTTTCCCTATGCAAAAAAGAAGAGAGCTTCACATGCTCAAGTAGAGAATCGTTACCCTTGTAGTACGCCTTTGCGCCATGAAAAATTACACAGATAGAAGTCTTCACAACGGGATTTCCTCCACGGATGCGCTCTCGGTTCTCTAAACGGTGCTCTGATGCTCCGCCGGCAGCCAGAATCCTCCTCCTTCTTCCTCCTCTCTCTAACTCCTTGAAAGAGAGTGCTTAAGAGAGAAATGAGTATTTGATCCTCTATTTCTGACCTTAACAGAACAGGAACTCATCTGGGCCGTCGGATCTTAATTAAAGAAAATGAACGGCTCAGATCTGTATAGAAATCCTCAAACCTGGGCTGAACACGGCCTCGCACACGGCCGTGTCCCAGGCCGTGTGCCTCATGCTGCCGTTTTTCCTGCCGTGTCCTTCTCTGGACACAGCCGGCCAAAACACCAAGCAAGACATGGCCTTGGACACGCCCGTGTCCTAGGCCATGTACCCATATACAAGCACCAAAATTTCTTTTGGATGCGATCAGCTGAAATACGATTTTCGGGGCATTACACCTCACCTAGTGGGAGACTTGCGAGGATTTCTCGCCCATTCGGCGACTTGCAAGACTTCCTCACTCAGTGCGCGACTTGCAAGGCTTCCTCGCCTGGTGGATGACTTGTCAGGATTCCTTGCCTACTATAGTGGTCATGGCCTATGTAGCCTGACTTTGACATCTGCTGACTTTGACTTTCTCGACGAATACAGGTTGTACAGAGTCCATGCTCTTTGTGAGATATTTGAGTGTTCGAAAAGAACCATCCAACCCTTATTCAACAAGCTTGTCCGGCCGGTATCAAGCTGTGTCAGAAACATTCCTGCAAGTTACTTCAGCGTCTATTAATCCCGAGGAAATAGTCATCCTTGCTGATCGCTTCAAAAGCTGTTGAAGAGAGGTCACATGGGCAATAGTTGCTTCGAGGATGGGACTCACAAGTGCAAGATGGGGAAACCTCTGGCTCAGGTGTCGGAGGAGTGGGCCTTTGAGGGGGACGGACCTCTAGATTGGTCGAGCAAGTAGTCATTGTGGAGACTCAATAAGCATTAGACTCGGCCGGCATAGGCGACCTTCCCGAAAGCTCGACGGCTGGAAGTGAGAATCCAGTCCCCACATCGTTGAAACCAACCCTGCTTTGTTTGGTTGTCTATAGAACTGTCCCTATCATATGTCCTCTTACTCGTTGTGACACCCCAAAATGTGCCAAATAGGTTTCATTTTTCCCCGATAATGAATAAGAGGCAAATCGAATTTTTACAAATAATTTTCGTATTTTTTTCTTTTCATTTTATTTGTTAAATTTGCTTTAATTTAATTTGTGGGTGCAAATAGCCAAATAATGAATTGTGTGGGCTGCCTTTGGTAAGTGGGATGCCGTTTCAAATGGTTTGCCTTTGGTAAGTGGGCTTCCATTTAAACGGGCTTGTGTAAATGGATGTGCTAGCAAAGTTGGCTGAGTTTAGTGTGCTGGTTAAGTTTGATGTGCTTGCTGGATAAGGGTGTTGGCTGGTTTTGACACTTAGCTAGCCAAGTGTTGGCTAATATGTGCTTTGTGCTGATTTGGTGACATCTTTAAGAGGTGCAATAACTCTCTTGATTGACTTGTTTATCTTGTGACCTCTTATCTCTTGTTATAAAAGCTGAAGCACTCTCATTTCTTCACTCCCTCCTCTCTTCCTCTCTTATCCATTTGTGTGGTTGAGCTGCTGCCTTTTCCCTATTACAGCTTCTTGCTATTGTTTTTCTGCTGCTGCTCTGCTGCTATTGTTTCCCTGATGCTACCCTGCTACTGCCTTCTCTCTGTTGCCGCTCTCCTTGTTGTTGTTCCCGAGCTACTGCTGCTTCCCTATTGTTGCTTCCCTATTGTTGCTTCCCTGTTGTTGTTCCCTGCTGCTGTTCCCGAGTTGATGTTGCTTCTCTGCTGTTGTTCCTTCCTGGTTTCCCTTGTTGTTGCTTCCCTGTTGTTGTTCCATGTATGGCTGCTGTGAGTTGCCCCTTTTCCTCTCCTACCTTTGCTGGTTTGGTCATTACTCCTCTTTTATAGTAGCTATATTCAAGAATATTTTAAGATAATTTTGTGATCATTTTGAGACAATTTCGTGGGTTGTTTTGGTATTCTAACCTTGCTGGTTTTAGAGCGCTGATGTGCATACTTTTGGGGATTGTTTTGCACTTATTTTTGCGCTATTTAGATGCTTTTTTACATTTGATTTTGGAAATATGTTTTGAGCTATTTTCAGAATTATTTCTGCTTCTGCCATCAAGGACATACAAGCACACCTCTGTGCATTCCGCCGTTAAGATCGTCCAAATGCGCCTATGCGCACTCTGCCCTCAAGACCTTGCAAGCTCGCCTCCGCGCACCCCGCTGACAAGACCTTCCAAGTGCGCCTTTGCACGCCCCACTGGGACCATCGAGTCACCTCAGTGTCAGCAAAACAAGCCCGTCAGACTGCCCAAAGTTCATGTGTCCCGTAGACTGCCCAAAGTTCATGTGTCCCGTACCTCCAGTAGTTTACAAGAGCAACTTCAGAGCCCTCCAAGAACTGCTCAACTACAACCCGATGCGCAAAAAGCTCAGCATTCCCAGCACCCTCGACTCAGCAACAAGCTTGTCGGGCGGCATCAAGTTAGCCATTCTAGACTCCTCTAAGCACAATATGAGACAAATCACAGAAGATAAAGTGTGAGAAGCACGCCACCTGAGCTTCCAAGACCTAGACGTATAAACGCAACAAGCTGTTCCCGCATCCAAGCTAACATCAAAGACTCCAAAGCCTCTACAATGTAAAGCTCCCAATTGTAGCGGAAGCAGAAATAGCTTGGTGAGAGGTGACCTATCACCCTCCGAGCATAGCTCTCTCCCTCAAATTATAACGAGAGGCGGCTTGTCGCCATGGAGTTCTTCAAGAAATCCCGGTACAACAACAAGCAAATGTAGAGGTTTGGCCGGTACATATCCAGCCACGTGATTTTTCACAAAATTGACGGGTTTTCTACGTTAACAAAAATTCTTTTTCCAGCTTTTTACTTACAATGACTGTTGATGCTCTTGACCACTCCTGGGCTAAGGTAGTACAATTTAGTCTGGTCTACCAGAGCCTTGAGCAATCCCCAACAGTTTGGCGTCGTCTGTGGGAACACAGTTCCCACCATTCCTAGATGATCTAGATCAAAGAGCTAGAAGATAGTACCCTCAACACATCACTACTCGCCGCTGGAAAGCTTGGCAGGAAAAGCCGCCCACGTAGTACAGTTCTTCTTCGCTCCCTCGATAACAAGCGAGAAGCAGAGCTTCCCAACACGGATATCCAAGTCCATGAAGCCCATCCTGACGGAGAACCTGAAACTCGGTATCACCGCAACCAGCCTGAAGCGGCAAGCCTCAAGCCTATAAATGAGAGGCTCACGCGAGAAGAAGTTCAAGAAAAATTTATGAAGTGGACGGGTGAGCTAAGCAATGTGCTACTTTGTCCTCCTTTCCCCGCCATCGTCGCTCGCCATTTGCACATGTGATCTCGACACATCCAATACCACCAGGCTTCAAGCTCCCAAAGATTGAGATGTATGACGGAACGGGCAATCTGTCAGAGCACGTTTGATACTTCAAAATCATGATGCAACAATGCAATGCCCTAGATCCCCTGCTGTGCCAAGCATTCTCGGCGATTGAAGGTATGCTCTTCTCTCCACAGTAGGATGTAGTATCATCAAGGCCTGCCCCTTGCAGTTGCCTAGGTTTGAAGGTCCGCCCTTCACCAACCAACCATTTAACGACATCCCACAGCCTAGTGAACCCGACCTCGCACTACCCGGTTAGAAGAGTTCGCCCTTCGCCTTGGTGGTAGGTCACAGGGCCATCTGGGTCTCATCCTCCAACAGTCAACCTCGAAAACGTACCACAAAATTGCTCGTGCAAAGATAACGGAGCCAATAATACAAATCTCACAAGAAAAGTGCAGAACAGCAATGGGCCAAGCCCCGACCCCTAAACTCCGATGGATTATGCCAGAGAATCACAGAAGACAAAGCAATGAATCAAAGCATAAAGCCAACAACGAACTGCAAAAGAAAAAGCAAGAGCTCCTAAGCTAGCATACAACCAAAGTACAAAAATGTTACCAAGCCAATAAGTATACAAGACGATACTAGATACAACGAACTATGGAGCATGCTCCTCCTCACCAACGTCAAACTTGACGAACTCATCCTCAAAAAGGTATCCAAAATCAAGATAAGCAATGATACACTCACCCCTGTAGGATACCATCCTCCCTTCGCCCAGGAAGTGGTCTAGGTATGGTCTGGACCTCACCCTCCAACCGCCGACATAAAAGAAGCAAAACAGGTCTGCTTATACATAATGATGGTCCCAACACTGCCAAGGCTCGATCATCACCACAAGCATGCGCGCAAAGCTAGAACAGTCAACGATGAATAAATCAATGCTCGAAGAGCTACCAGAGCTCGACAAACAACGTACGAATCCACTACATAAAGCAAATGCACAAAGAGATAATAAAGGCGGAGCCACGCCTAATCTACCTAACATCAGAGCCACTCACTCATCCTTGGAAGGATCTCTAGTATCAGATTCAGCTACACCGTAGCAACACATCTGCACATTACACATTGTGTGTGCAACACACATTGTGCCCCTCGTGCACGTCATGCACATTGCGCATATCGCACATGCTACGCCTTGCACTAAACACGTTGAGCGCCATGCACGCAACGCGCAATTCGTGCACACTCCACCAATAGTGCGCACCTCGTGAACACCGCTTCCAGTGCACGAGGCTCCCCGTGCACAACTCACCCATGAAGAATTCAATCATAAGCACACACTTCCATGAGTGAGAATTTCACTCGATGGATGATTCACCTTCGACACCTCTGCCACGCCGGTCACCTCCACCATTATCACCACAAATTTTCACGCGCACGGCTTAAGGAAAATTCCTCACCCTCATTTCGCTTCAGCTTTGAGCTGTAAGGACTTGGGAGGCAAATGATGGGGTTCCCTCGAACAGTTCTACCGGACCCATAGTGCCACATGAAATCACCTGAAGTTCAACCATCACCCAGGGCACCAATAGCCACCATCGCCGCCTCCGTCAGCATCCCAGCAATGGCGTAGCATCCCCACTCCCTAGACGAAGCGACAACCTCGACGCCCGACTTCGTCGGAGCCCCATCAAGGGCAGGGCCACTCTAAATCGAACAGCTCTCTGGATGCCCAATTCGGACGGGCTGCTTGCTATCAAGGGCGGGGAATGATCTCGCCATGCATAAATCGGGGCCGCCCCAAATCAAACGGCTCTCTGGCCGCCCGATTCGGGCAGATTGCTCGCCGTCAAGGGCGAGCAGTAATCCCGTTCTACAGAAAGCAGGGCTGCCTGGAATCAGGCAGCTCTATGGCAGCCCAATTTGGGCGACCTGCCCTCCACCCAGGGCAGTCAGTACTTCCGCCCTGTAGAGAGCGGGGCCACCCAAAATCAGGTGGCACTCTGGCCACCCAATTCGGGCGGCCTGCTCGCAGCCCAGGGCAGGCGTTTCTTCCGCCCTATAGAGAACGAGGCCGCTCCAAATCGTGCGGCTTTCTTGCCGCCTGATTTGGGAAGCCTGCTTATTGTCCAAGGAATGGGCAATTCTGCCCCGGCTATCGGCCCTTCCTGCCATCGGCATCGCCAAACCGCAACTCCCTTTGAGGGAGGAGCAGTTGGAATTTCTGATTGGTCTAAATAGCCAGGGGAGGTCTTGTCATTTTCTTAAAAATCATGATCCATGGGCACTGTTTCGGTCAATCATATTCGTCCGGTTGGTGGTTATGGGGGAAAATTACAGGCCTACCCCTCATAAAATCTATAAAAAGACCTCTTTCCCCTTCATTTTGATTCTCTTCGCCCCTAGAAAATCCTCCTACCTCTTTTCTCCCTCCTCATTACTTTATCTCTCTATGTCCGCTTATACGTGCATCCCTCCATGTGCGCTCTCATCTCTACGCGCGTTCGCATCTCTATGTGTGCTCTTTGCGCGCGTTCCTTTGTGCGCACGCCCCCTTGTATGCTCGCTACCCCTTTATGTGTGAGCCCCTTCTTGCACACAGTCCCCCTGTGCATGTCCATCCGTGTGCAAGTTCTTCTTGGTGTGTGCTCCCCCTTTGCAAATGTCCCTCAGCGCGCTCCACCGTCAAGATTATCCAAGAGGGCCTCCGCGCATTTCGCCGTCAAGAACATCCAAGCCTGCCTCCGTCGTCAAGACCATCCATGTGCACCTCTGCACTCTTTGCTGTCAAAACCATCCAAACATGCATCCACGCACTCTGTGTAACACCTCCCCTGTAATGACCATATAATATGGGTCCGGCCAGGGCCCCACAACATACGGACGCCACAACTTTAGCATTAAAACATGATATTAACTACCCAACTCAAAACTCAGAATAAAGCAACAGCAGAAACATACCAACAAAAAAAGAAGTTATCCACTACCAAACAGGAGTATCAAAATGGCCTTAAGGCCTTACACAAAATAAGTCCATGACCACAAGGTCAAACATCGACGTGCAAAAGCACTCCTAGGCTACCTCGGCATGCAAGTCGGAAATACTAAAGCATGGAGCATCACAATCAAGAAGAAAACAACTAGTAAGCATGGTAAACACTTCATGAGGCTTAGGCCTTTTCGGCCGGCGCACTTACTCCCGCTCGCGATCCTTGCCCTATAAAAATTTGTGGTAATGTGGGTCAGCAAAGGCTGATCTCTACTGTGTAACCAACATATCTCCTCCTGGCCGCCCCTAACGGACCCCGTGGTACACCTCCAACCTGGAAGTCAGCACTTCGTATGCCATATACATAAACATGTAAAGATTTAAAAACAGGTTTGAATATCTCAAACAACAAACATGTTTTCTATATTGAACATATAATCAAAGGGGCCTACTATGCAGCATGTATGCAAACCCGGCCTTCACCCAAGGCACTCTATCGCGTATGCATCTAGCACATCATCATAACAAATGGGTACTTCCAATTTCCCCATCGGCGTCAAGCTGCAAACAAAAGGGGTACTGCAATTCCCCTAACGAAATACAAGCCGCCACACAGAAATCTTGCCAAGGCCCCACCCGCTCGTGGGTCTTAGACTCGGGCTTGCCAGCAAACTCTGACTTCTCACGTCAGGTTTCCATCTCACACACAGACTGATTTTAAGAACCCTTGTTGGACCCCACCCGCTCGTGGGCTTCAATGCCCGGGCTTGTCCTATGCGTGACGTTCTCGTCAGTCTCACAGAAGGGGATTAGTCTCGCCGGGACACTCTCCCCACATGACTTGCACGTCACGGGATAGCCAGCCGACCACGGAGACAAAGCCGCACCTTAGCACATCACGATCCATAGCCTTTCCCACCTTAATCCCTCATTCACGCTGCAACGTTCCCGCGCACCAAGGAAACCATCTACCGCCAATGCGGAGCTAACCTTGTCCGGTTCCGGCTACAAGTACTCACTCAAAAAAGGGGGAAAACACATACATCACAAATGACATCTTGCCACAACAGATTTCTACAAAATACTTAAGGCTCGCTATGCAACATCACCGAGTTCGACTAACGGCCGCGACTACGGCTTCACCCACAATGCCTAATCCACTAGCGGAGCGGATCTCTAATGCAATATCATGCCGGGGACGGACACAATCGACCCGGTGGTTCCTCTTGAACCATAGCGACCCAAACCTCTCTCATTTTGGAGATTTGGTGCCCAAAACAAGAAAGAAGAGAGATGCTATGCACGCATCCTAGAAATCGAGAGGAGAAAGTGTCGTTATCTTACGATCTCTCTTCCTAGCCATGAAATCCTTGCTTTGAACGGATTGACACGAGCGAATCCATGCCATCTCCACGGATCCGGTCTCGGAATGACGATCGAAGCTCTGAAGCTTCGTCAATGGCGGTAGAAGACTTCTCCCTCCTCCTCCTTAGTCTCACCCAACTCTAATTCAACACTCCAAATGAAAAAGTATGAAGAGAAGGGGCTCTCAACCCTAATAAGATCATTTGGGCGGAAGATCCTGGGTCCTTGGATCGGATTTAAGGAAAAATCGGATGGCCACGAATTGAAATGACGGACCAGACCAGTCTGCACGATCCGTGGCGCACGACCAGTGGTCGTGCGCACTTGATCACATGATCGTGCGTTTAACAAAGGCAGAACTCCAGAAAAACGGGATCAACGTGCACGAGCAGTGGCGCACGACCAGTGGTCGTGCGCACTAAGTCCAATGGTCGTGCGTTTGCCCTAGACAGAACTCGGGAAAAAGGGATATAGAGCGTATGATCAGTGGCGCACGACCAGTGGTGGTGCGCACTGGATCCCATGATCGTGCGCGCAGGATCCTGTACCGAGCTCATCGACCTACTGCCAGCGGTCTCTCTTCCGCCGGGTGTTAACTTCCAGCGACTCCAGGCCTGAAAACTGGGGTGTTACACTCCGCCGTCAAGACCATCCAAGTGCGCCTCCGCCCAGTCCGCCGTCAAGACCATCCAAATTGCACCTCCGTACGCTCTGTCATCAAAACCGTCCAAGCACGCCTCTGCGCACTCCATCGTCAAGACCACCCAAGCGCTACTTTGCATGCTCTGCCGTCAAGACCATCCAAGCACACCTTCGTGCGCTCCGCTGTTAAGATCGTCCAAGTGAACCTCCGTGCGCTCTGCCCTCAAGATGT